>LQNS02278182.1:6031812-6052603 GCA_001587735.2 Parhyale hawaiensis
CACATAATGTACCAGGTGCAAAAGTTCTACCCAACATTTTGTCAATGGCCTCATCATATGGAATAGGAGAATACATTGTAGCTATAGCTATAAAAGAGAATTGTCAAAAAAAAAAATTATCCACATTTACAATTTTTTTTTTCTTCCTGTTAGCTACTGAAAATTCAGAATTGAATGACATTTGTTTATAAGTGGAATTCCGGAGTCGGAGTCGGGCTAAAAATTCCGACTCCGACTCCTAGAGCAAGTGAGAATCCAACTCCGCCTCAAATCCTCCGACTCTGGCCGACTCCGACTCCGCAACCCTGGTATTCACACCGCATAAGGTACTGGTACCAGCTGTCTGTGCATGTTGTGCATTGTATATTGCGTCAGTATGCACGGCGCATAAGGTATCAGCTGCCTGTGTGTGTCACGTATAGTAGCTATATTGCGTCAGTATGCATGGCATGTAAAGTACCAGCTGCTTGTACGTGTTACGTGTAGCTAGTATATTGCGTCAGTATGCACGGCGCATAAGGTATCAGCTGCCTGTACGTTTCACGTATAGTATATTGTATCAATATGTACGGCTCATAAGGTATCAGCTGCCTGTATGTATCACGTATAGTATATTGTGTCAGTACGGTATGCACGGCACATAAGGTACCTATCAGCTGCCTGTACTTATCATGTATAGTATATTGCATCAGTATCCACGGCGCATAAGGTATTGGCTGCCTGTGCATGTCACAAATCGTAACACCATAGAAAAAAAAGCAGCATGCGAATCGTACGTCCCCATCGGGGGTTCAACCCTAACTCATTGAGTTATGGGGCTAACGAACAAACAACCAAACCCCGGCAAAAATATAACATCCTAGGCCATGCTAATGTGTTTTCATGCATGAACAAGTCACGGATTTGACTTTTAAGTGCATGGTTCTTGCTCAAACATGTTTTTTCATAAAATTTATGTGATCCGAGTTAAAAGGTGATCAGAAAAAAACGGTCTTGTAAATATCTCAAAAAACAATGTTAAACTGGAGCTCGAAATATGTTTCTAAAATTTTTATTTTGTTGCCCAAGGAAGGTGCAATGAACAAGTTCATATAACAAACCAAAAATATCCTATTTGAAAAGTAGACTTTTGTACAATTTTTGGGGTCTTGTTTGTGTTACGGGACAAGCCATAATTCCATTTCTTGTAGTCAGATTCATATGAAAATCTCTCAGATGTTAGAAAGTAAAATTATCTAGTAGCCCCTACAGCTTTGTTTAATAATCTCAATGTTTTCTATTTTTCCTTTCTACTGATCAATAGCGGTCAAAATTGATTGGAATTACTGGCTCGCCCAAAGTGTCTGATCAGCCCACTATAACCGCTGTTACAAAAAACTATTAGTCGTAGAATAATGTACTTACTCTCAAAAGAAAGTTCAATTTATGCTCTTTCTTTTGATATAAAACAATGCTAGTTACCCTCATTTTTATGGGAACTATAAAACTTGGAAATTTTTTCTTGCAAAAAGTGATCGCAAACTAACATCTTTACCTTAATGGTTCAATATTTGCTGTTTGTGTCTGTAACCATTGTTTGTTTCTTCTTCCTAGCCTTCTCTCTTGCCACGGGAGAAATTATAGGATTTACAGTACTATCATACTGGCATGTTCAACCCTACCATGTGGTTCTTGTTCTTCAGTCACCACCACTACCTCTTTTTGGGACCCACAGTAGCGGCAGACAAAATTCACTCAAGTGTCTGACTTTGACTCTCGAGGCCGCTGGTTCGTGCCATTCTGCCGCGGGTTTACTGACCTTGCCCAGCAATGGGGAGGGGGTCGCAGTTTTGTTGCATGGAGTCTTCTCCGCCACTGGCACCATAGCTCTAGACAATCTGTGGTCGACTGCAGCTGTATACTCCTCTTGGGCCTGTTGGTCTATATCTGCTGCACAAACTAGTGCATGCGGGTTTCCCAGTTGGGGTGCGTTCGAGTTGACTTTACCTTTACTTTGGGTGCTGGCTTCCTCACATGACTCCATGTCACTCTCTTCACTTTGATCTTAGAACATTTTATCTAGCCTGCTAAAACTATTCTTCCATAAACTATTGTCACAATTAGGTATGGAGAAACAGATTTTACAAGAAAATGCTTTATCTCCATTAGCATCAAAAGTATACATGTAAATTAGTCTAGGACGTCATAATCATCAGAATTTCTGTATCTGACGCATCTTCTAGTATGCTCGCATATGTTGCTGATCTAATGGTTGTACAGAGACCATAGAAGAGCCTCAGAGGTAGTGCTGTAAATCAAAAGACTAATTAGTAAAGTAGGAAGTATATAATGGGATATCATGCACATTCAATAGGTCATGGCATCAAATTTATGCCATTTGTTCCAGATATGGAATACACATGGCATCCTGGTGAGAGCCTGATGTAACTACCGTATCTATAACACAAATGTATGTTATTCAATATCCATTTTTTTAAAAATGTTTTGGCCTATAGATCTGTCATAATAAACCTTGAGTAACTTCAAACACCAATGAAAAAAATATTGCCAGATAAGATCATAATTCAGGTAGTTAAGGGTTAACTGCTAGGAATGCCAGGAAGATCTGAGTAGTACGCCTTACCTGCCACTTGTTACCAAGCTCAGAGCTCCGGTAGAGAGGAATGCAGCAGATTTCCGGGCTAGAGCAGTATTGTCATAAGATGGCGCTGCTTCAGGGACTTGTACCAGACAAGCCAGGCATGTTTCCGCTGGGTGCCGAGTGCACTGTTTCTTTATAGGAGGCCAGGAATACTGCAAACCTCTGAAGATGATTTGCAGGTATTCCTGTGGATAGCTGTGAGTTCTTGCCCTATCCTACCAGTGCCCCAGGAACTGGATAATTTAAAGCTAATTTCAGTAGAAAAGAGAAGCTAGTATTTCTGTAGGTATCCCTTTGCACCAGCAACTCGGGGGGGGATAGGAAAGCCTTCCCTGCTCTGCCGTGGGTACCGTAAGGTTGGGCTATTTCTTCACCCCAGGGGTTATTTCGGCATGTGGCATAGTTTTCAGTTTTGTAGTCATTGCGGCAAAAGTTTTAACTGCATAAAAAATGGTACAAGGTCTGTTTCAAAGGTGATAAAATTGTCCTAAATTTAAGACAAAACACTAGACCCTCACTTTTTTTTTTAAATTTCTGAAACAGGGTTTTATGTATACTCAACCTTGACGTCCAACTAACTTCAATATTTGTGTGATGGGCTTGTTTTTTGTCTCAAGTTCAAGACAATTCTGTCACTTTTGAAATGGACCTTGTACCATTTTTATGCTTTTGAAACTTTTACCACAATGACTAAAAACACTGATAACTTTGCCACATGCCAAATAACCCCTGGGATGGCAAAATGGCCCAACCTTACGGTATGTCGGTGCTACCAAGAGAGGTGTTAGGCCAGAGTGAGCCACAGAGAATGGAATAAGTGTTGCAACGAATTTTTCTCAGTTGTGAGCAAGGACAGAACACCTCTGGAGGATCAGTCAAACCCAATGCCTTTTCAGTTCCATGCCCTAGGGTTATGTGCATCAATTTCGCTTGTCGTGCCAAAGTGAGGAGGCGTTTTGTTGGGACACTGACCTACCAAGGGGTGGGGCCTAAATAGATTGGAAAATGGATTTAGAAACAGATTAAAAAGAAAGGTTAAAAATGTGAAAAAAAGTTAACAACACCTGATCTGTCTTTACAGGAGGGTTACATCTCAAAACTGTTCAAACTATCATTTAGACGCCCCAGAGTTGGGTGCTGTTGTGACTTTGGCACTTGATATGCTAAATACCAACAGAGGTGTACTGTCCTCGGTCACCTCTGAAAAAAATTCATTGTAACACTGAATCCATTCTTTTATTTCAGGAGTCTTGTTTATCTCTAAACGATATTATCTCAGGTTTGCAGCCAAAACTGAAGCTTAGTAGGTAGCTATTAATGTAGCTACAGGTGAAAAACCAAATGAGTCTTCTTTGGATCACCCAATTTGGGGTGGCCCTAGGAGACTCATTTTGCAAAATGTGCTCTGAGTTACCAATTAGAGGTCAAGAGAAAATAGAAACTTCAACCTTATTTCCAATAAATTTATGGTTGAAAATACCTTACAGGAGGAGAGTGACAGTGTGGCAAGGCTGAGTGGCCCAAAGGAGATGCATGCATAAGAGCCTAGAGAGACGCATGTCACGTTTATTGGCCCTGACGAGACTCACGTCTCCTTTAAAGTTTATGCCAATGAGTCTCCATTTATGCACATTAGCTATTCTTTTTTTCAAACTAATTACCAAATAATGTTTGTGTAAGCATGTTATTTGACTTATGTAAGCTCCAAACTAGCCATTAGCAGAGGCTATCATTCATAACATTGTTGTTTGAACACATATTTTTGGGTAGTTTATTGAAAAATTTGTTTCAAATGTTTTTCTTCAATATGAGGCAAAACAATGTAACCCATGGATTAAATAAAGGTTGGAGAAGAATTTCATGTGTTCACCTAAAATTCCTTTCATTTCAGGGCGCATAGAATGACGGTTATGTGGAGTGCATCTCTATTGGGCCAGGTGCATCCTCTCGTGGCAAAGCGGCCCTAAGGAGACGCAATTTTTTGGAGGGTTGTAACTCGAATTCTATTAAAGATAATGCAAGTTTGGAAAGATCACGTGAAAGAGTTGAAGCATATTTCACTTTTGACACTAAGGACATGAGGATGGACAAATTACTCAAAAAGTTATTTATGAAAAAATGTGAAAATTCACAACAACGTGCGGCTCCTTTAGGCCCCTTAGCTACCCTACCAAATAACAGAATTTCATTCAGTAGTCCCAGCTCTGCTGTCGAACAATATTTAAAATCCAAATTGATCAGAATGGTAAAAATATAAGGTAGCTGGCTATGATCTGAATCGTTTGTTATTGGCGGTTCCCATTAGATAGCAAGCTAGTATCTCTCATGGAGTCCTGATGCTAGATCAAGCTTGCGTTGAAAGGTTTTGCGTCGTGATATAGTACCTGTGTAATATTTCACGTTTTTCCTGTTGATACCGTATATTGAAATTGTAATTGTATGAGAGCCTTGAATTTCCTACAGATCAACCTTGAATTAGCCTTGAATTTCACTTTCACAAATCATACACCCAGGTTAGGCCTAAGTGTTGTGTTAAGTAGCTAGCTAGCTACGTAATTACAGATATTATATTGATGTATTGCAGATGCAATCATTAAGCCACATTCAAACCATCACTCTCACAGCTCAGCACTGGATATGGTCATCTTTTACCCACCTCCGGCACATGTCAACAATTTATGCTTTATCTTCTGGTGAGTACTGTATTTCAACTCCCATAAATGATCTTGTGTGCAGCTGAAACTCACAGTGCAATTATTATTTTAATTCTCGTCCTGCAATCTCTTTTAAATTTTAGACCATTATTCTTCTAGACCTAGCTAGCCTACTTGCAAAAGTCTTGGATTTGAGATTTTGAGTTATGGTAGTTATCACTGAAATTAGTTTTTCACTCTGTTGTAGCAGCTAAATTCAATCTACTCAGTAAAAGCTACAGGTGTGTTTAGCTAGCTGTAGTGTTAAATCTGCAGAATTAAGCAAAGACACATGAATTCATATGCCTACTAAGTGCAAAGTGAGTCACTAGGTTAATAGGTAGTGCATTAGGTTAATTTGAAGAAGGAACTGGCATCGGCAATTATTTTCTGATGTCATCACTATCTCCCGAAAAGGTTCTAGCTAATTCTCACCAATCTCAATTCTCTCTGAAGTGCTAATTTGCCTAGGTATGTTAATAAATTGCCTCACCCCCTTGTTTGTATTAGGTAGCGATGTAGCTACCATAAGACAGGCTAGAGGAGAACATGGGTCCAGTCAAATAATACAGTATTAGCTACATTCCATCTAAGTGTGGCTGCTGTTGTGTCACTCTTCAAGATGAAGAAAAAGTTGAATGCTTCCTGCACTGAATGGGCAAATGCTGAATGGTAGCTCTATGTCCTCAGTGTTTAACTTATTTCTTAGTGTTTAACTTATTTCTTATGGGAAAGTTGCGCAATAGCAGTAAATTGAAAGCTAGCTAAGGTAATTTTATTCAGTTTCATCTCATGTTGATCTTTACCCTTATTTGATGGCGTAGCTACTTTCTAGACTCATTAGCCATTACCCACTTTTGTATCATCATGATCAGAGTGGTGAGCAGTCAGCTTGGCTGTCAAGAATTATGAAATTTTCTTCATTGTATTGCAGAAAATAATGGTCTAAGCAATTTGTTTTAAATATACAGTAGTTATGTAACAAAAAGTTAGTCTATGTGAGCGCTGACTTCATGCAAAACTGTGAAAAACCAGAATAAGCGCAACAGGCCAGGGTATAACCCCCAATGGGGACGCACCAGCTAAAAAACACTCCCTGGGTAAAATTTGGCATTCCAATGTTGCATACAAATAGTGTAAATTAAAGTTTGAACATCCATACACAATTTGCACTATTTGTATGCAACTTTGGCATGCACAATTTTGCCCAGGGAGTGTTTTTTAGCTACTGCATCCCCATTGATCCCTGCGTCCCCATTGGGGATTTTACCCCACATGTGCGAAATGGCAGTGCAAGCGGAATAAGCACATTTGGACGTTACATTAGGTTAGGTTACAATACCTACCTATATTAAGTTAGTCTGGGCTAGGCTTTGTTAGGATAGCCCAGAAAGTAATATTATTACTCCCTGGGATAGTGTAAGTTAAGTTGGCTTAGCTATTAGTTTAGGATAGGCTATGTTAGGTTAGGAGAGACTAGCTAGCTAACTAGGTTCCTGTCCTATTCAAGGGTTTTGTCGCTTAGGTATTTCTGTTAGCTACACACTTATTCCATTGTGCGCATGTTCCAGTTGCTCAAGAGATTGTTCATATAGCTACACATGTGCTTAGTCGTCCCAAAGTTACCACAAATGCTTTGAAAAGGTAGCTAGCTAACTTAATCATAAATGAGTCGAGAAAATCTTCTGATAGTCATAATAACTGTGCAAAAAAATACTTTTCCAGACTCATTTCATTCTACTCCCCACTGTGCATTTGGACATCAATCGCTTAGCTAGTAAAATCTCTCGAAGATCAATAATTAATGTAAATGCGTTATTAACGTACCGTAGCTATTTTTTATAGCTTCCTTTATGCTCTATTTTGGGTAGCTATGTTGTGTTGGCCCTACAGGCAATTCCCTGTCGATTTTGGGAGTTCCATTTTGTGGCCATGCGTTCAACAGAGAGGTAGTGTAGCTGACCTTTTTTGGGTCAAGTTGAAGCTAAATTTAGTAAACAGAAATTTTAAAATATGTGTTGTTTATTGTTTCTCATAATAACTTAGGTATGGTATATTGTAGCCTGCTAGGTAGATGGCTACTCGGTAAGTAGCTAGCCAGGTAGCTATTTCATATGAACTTCTGTAGGTAGCTAGTAGCTATTTTTATCTGTATTAGCTACTGTAGATCCATAATACCAAGTCAAAGGATTGTTATGTTCAATAAGTACCTAGCTATAAGCAAGTTCTTTTCACTGTCTGTTTTTCCAGGTCGGGGCAAGTGTGGTGTTGCAGTGGTACGTGTCAGTGGCAGTAATGCCCGGGCAGCCATTGCAGAGATGACCAGGCCACCAACAATGCCTAAGCCAAGACTGGCTGTCCTACGTTCTCTGATACATCCAGATACAAGTCAGTTGTGGACCTATTAGCAATCATTGTTTGGAAGTCATCATACTCCAACATTTGTCTCATGTAGGCTATGGGATATTGTGCGCCCAGTGGACTCCCTTTGGTTATCTTAGCCCTCCCTGGACTTGCGTGATATCTGTCTCTTCTTTTTCGGGAAGGGGGGCTGGCGTCATCTTGTAGCTATTTCCATAGGTAGCAACTCTAATATAGCTAATTAGCCATCCTTTTCTCTTCCGTGCAGTGTGACAACACCTCAGTGTATAGATACCGCTCTGATTGCAGCCAGCATATGTGCTGTATCTGTGTCCCATGTTTTTTATCTCTTTGATCATCAAAGTTTAAGCTCTCAGTATAATATGTTTTGGCCTATACTGGGCTTAATTGAGCCAGAACCTCGGAATAAAATTTATTTACCCTAATGAGAGCATATTTGAATTGGCCTTAGGCCTACTCTACAAAGAACACCTCGAGTTGAAGAAATGGCTTAAATTTTGTTTGAGAAGTGGACCCTACTGGGAAGGTGCCTTAGCACTGGCTAGGCGGTCGGGTCGTTTGTCTGTCACGCCCACTTTTCTTCCACCCATTTTCATGCTCCTACTGGTGGTTCTTGCTTTTCTTATGCACAATTTTCCTTTGTTGGAACACTTTCATCCACGATTTTCACATCATGGCTGTCGACATATTCTTTCATCTTCTTCATTGCTTAAATCACCGATGTAGTGAAAAAAGAAGCTTAAACTGTTCATTATAATATTCAGAAATGGAGCAATTGGGCCACACTTGGTGACCAGAGATTAATGTGGCGTAAGCTTGACACTCGTCGAGCTCTCGGAAATGAATATGCAGTCAATATATTTCCATTTTCCAGGAGAGCTGCTGGATCGCGGCTTGGTTTTGTGGTTCCCTGGCCCAGAGAGCTTCACTGGAGAGGATTGTGTGGAGCTACACGTCCATGGCGGTGCCGCTGTTCTTGCCGCCGTCTCAGCGGCTTTAGGATGTTTGCCGCGGTTCAGACCTGCACAGCCTGGTACGTTGCGCTTGCTCCTTACGCATCTACAGTATATGTATAAAACTCCCTTTTTTAGCTGCAGACACGTCAGGGGCCACAGAGTTAAGTTTTGTCCACCCTATGTTATGGGCAGCAACGGCATCACAGTGATTGTGTAGGTTATCTTAGCCTTAGCCATTAGCTAGGCCTTTGGAAAGTCTGTCTTTCGTGCCCACTTTGCTACCTTCAACATTCATACTTTTACTCATGATAGCTAGCTACTTGTTCTGTTTTTCCTCCTCTTTCCCGACTTGCTATTCACATGCCCGTTAATCCTGTGTGGAAGCGCTCTCGTGCAATGGTTCTACGTTTATCTTGGCATATTATATGTGTCTTCCTTTTTCTCTCTTAGAATAGCTTAGTAGGCCTAATATACTAATTAAGGTGGCTTAAATCATCTTACATAACCATAGCTCGGCTATGAAGCTACGGAACAGTTCTAGCAGCAGCACAAGTGCGCCATAGGGCAAGTGCCGCACTGTATGCCAACTCCAGACAGGTAAAAGCGTACCAACTCTCATCCAGTGGTGCGTAGTCGGAAGTTACCAATTCCAGCCCTGATTCAACTCTTCAGATATGACATGGGTGATCTTCAGCAGAAGATAACTACAAAAATTCCAATTACACTCTGTCTCTAGACCCCGAACGAATCTACGAACCGCAGATACTGTACAAATATTCGGAACCTTGAATACTTGGAACTTAATGGAGTATTAACGTGGGTACATTACTATCTATCGTACGAACAGAATCGTGACTCCTCGAGCCAGTACATGACTCATAGTAGCTATCCTAAAATCATGTCACCCAAATTCGACTCCTTTCCAAAATTTTGGCCAAGCCCTACTAGCTAATACCGGTATATAAGGACGGCATACAAAAGCTGAAGTATGGTTTTAGCTTCTTCG
Source organism: Parhyale hawaiensis (assembly GCA_001587735.2). Classification (NCBI taxonomy): domain Eukaryota; kingdom Metazoa; phylum Arthropoda; class Malacostraca; order Amphipoda; family Hyalidae; genus Parhyale; species Parhyale hawaiensis. The sequence goes on from LQNS02278182.1 coordinate 6,041,491, forward strand.
GCGGCCTTAATTTTTGGTAGGGAAAGCAAACTACATACTAACATTGTTGCAACTTTGCACCTACTACTCCTCGCAACTTGGACTCTTCAGCCATGAACACAACGGTATAGAGCAAGCTAGGGGAATGTGTAGTTGGCCCAATGGTGCAGCTTTTCCATGTTTCTTTTGTGGATGCAATTTTTAAAGATAAGCTGAATTTCTAGTTTAGTCTATTTATTTGTGCTTGGTACCTTGCACGTTTTCTACCGTGCATTGATGCGGTTTTATCGTGGGGTCTGCTATTTGCACTGTATAGGTATTAATTTGTACTAATAGCGAAGCATTTTTATCGTTCCTGCTTTTAGAACTGTTAACTAATTATTTCTATTCCATAGTGTTGTTTTTCATGGTGATAGCTAGGCTACGTGCTATTAGAACTATTGACTAATTATTTATATCCCACTGAGTTCATAGCTTCTAGTCATTATTACTGTCAGGAGCTACTTAGATCCAACGCGTAGAGCTATTTGTCTTTCAAGTCTAGCACGACTGGCACAGTACAATAAAATGTGGTACCTATGTTAAAGCTTCCATAGACAGTGAAAGGAAAGCGAATGTGAAGTTCGTACCATGGACACTACTGATACTATGATTCTTGGAAACTTACTTATCCTGTCGTTCTGATCTGCTTGTTGCATTGTACTAATATCTGAACTCATTCTCTTGCCGGTGGTAGCTATACATTACCATTTCAGTAATTAATGCGGGCTTCACCAGAAGTACCTACGCCTTAGGTTCTTACCAATCTTTGCTAAACCTTTTGGATGATGCATGTTCGAACATATAATTTTCTTTGTTCATAGTGTTGTTAATCTATGTAGCTACTGCTTTTTTCTTTTCATTTCTAACTTGCTGTTCCCGTGCTCGATGATGCATTTTGCATCAGTGCCTTATTTTGCTAGGAATACGTAGCTACTAGATATCCTTAGTTCTTCTTGCTGTGAATTTCGATTGTTGTGAATAGAAGGTTGCAACTTTAAGTGCAATTAATTCAAACTGTGCACGGTAGGAGAGTTCACACGCAGGGCGTTTGCCAGAGGGAAGTTGGATTTGACTGGCGTTGAGGGACTGGCCGATTTGCTCAATGCTGAGACCGAAGCTCAACGCAAACAAGCTCTCAGGTGAAATTGTATTTCGAATATTGTAATTTTTACTCAATACTGTTATTATAAATGCATTGTGTAATTATATAATTGGCGGGAGTATTGCCTTTATTTACTCTGGCTAAAATACGTAGTTTATTTTGGTTGTTGTATGAGGTCCTTCGTGCTTTACAGTTACATGTAATGTGTTAAAACCGGTATTTATATTAGACTAGTCAGAAATCTGTTCTGGCTACATATTTGCTTGTAGTGTCTTGCCATCTTTCCTCGGATATTTTTGTGACTCCGCAAAATACGATTTGAGTTGGCAATGATAGGCTAACGTCATATCTTGGGTCAAAACTTTGCGTTGGATGAAAAACCTTCCAAAGTCCAAATTGTTGGCGCTTGTTGAAGAGAAGCTTGTCGTCAAGAAGTGAAAAGTCAAGAGAATATAGGTGCACTGATGCGCATTTTGGGCCATTGCGAGGAAGAAAAGCTACCAAGTGTTTGCTTTTTTTATTGATTGATAATCCCTCGCTAAAGGTTGCCACATCTAAAATTAATATTAGAAGAATCTTCCCCACACTGTAGTTTGAACAAGGCTAAAACTATTGTCAAATTAAAAATACAATGCAGTCTCCTTATATCGCGGTGTTATCCAGCAGACAATTATCGATATGAACAAACTTCTTTGCTTAGCTACATAATAGCTAGATACATGACAAGTCATATTTGAGAGAGATTTATGTTGATTGCCGTCCGTTGGCAGCCTTGGCCGCGTTTGTCTGAATATTTAGTGCATTCCCAACGCTAACTCCTGTTCCATGATTCTAGCGTTCTGTGGGCTTGTAGTTGAGAATTGCGTTGTCGTTGAACATCACCGTATTTTTTCTTCCCACCAGTGGATACTCGTCACAAAGAAGTTATAATTACTGCTTCTCCCATACACGCATAACGCCGCCTGATTAGTGTATTTACTCTTTTTGGCAAGCCCCGCATCTATACTAACTGTGCCATTGGTCAGCCAGAGCTGCGGTGCATTGGCCGCGCTGTACGGCCAATGGAGGCAGCAGTTGCTGGAAGCCCGGGCGATCCTGGAGGCACATCTGGACTTTGGAGAAGAAGGCCATGAAGAGGTATGCAGTATAGTTAGTTTTTTATGTAGCTGCACCAGGCTGCAGCAGAAGTAGATAGCATTTATAGATATGAGTTGCATCGCTAAGGAGCTTCTCTCCTACGATGAGCTACTTTCCAAACAAGTTCAAAACCACAGAACGAATGGGCATTCGGAACCTCTGATCTTGCTGGGGTACTCTGCTATTCGATCCACCACTACTATTGGTAGTATCGACTTACCCTTAGCGAAGCAGGCATGGGAGTGATTTCCTGGCTTGGAGGGTTCAAGACTAAGAAATCATCTCAGAAAATTCAACAACCATCCAAGAGCCAAGGGTCAAACCTCAAAGATTGGGCGCTTTAGACTGGGCCGGTAAGTCCCTAGAGCAGGGAGAGAATTTACAGCTAATAGCCAGGCCCAAGAGACCCAGATCTGTCGTGACAGATACTGCTCAAGAAAGTGCTCCCTGCCCTGGAGGCAGAAGCTGGGACTATTCCCATAGGTTTTTGGAACCATCCGAGGCTTCCCGGAGTAAGAATTCAAAAGCTGACAACCTAGGGAGCAAGTGGACCCATATTTTACTTTGCCTTCTGTTGGAACTGAAGTTTCATAGTCCACGACTAAGGGAAGTATGACTGAATCCAAGGTTCTTCTCCTACTGCCAGAAGTAATCTCAAAATTATTCCAGGTTGTATAGCTTTGCTCGTCGTTGGAGTGAAGCTGTCACCTCTATATGTGCTACTGCCTCTGCCGTATGGTGCAGCTGCGCATGTCTAAAAAATGGAAGAAAAGGTACCTTACCTGTCATATGGTGAATGTGCCGACCATGAACAGTGTCGTAAATGTGCGAGTTTGAGTGATAGCTACCGACAGATGTATTCTGCTGGAGCGGCATCACTGCAAAAATTCATTAGTAATTTCATGATATTTGTGTCACCTCTAAACTCTGAGCTAGATCAATGAAAATTGGCATTAGTTACTTTTTCTATAAGTGCAACAGAATGAGGAGGTGAGAGGAGTTCAGGTCGAAAATAAATTGTAAAGACATACCCGTGGTATACAATAAAAATGCATTAATGTAGCTATACCAAGTAGCAACATCATAGAGGTCTGACGCTGGGAGTTGTACGGTATACAGTACAAGTAATCTTCAGCAGAGTTGGTGGCTGCGATAGAGCTTGTATGTCATTTTGGACAGTAAATTGAGCACAAGGCACAATGCTGTCTGAGGCTCCTTAGAAACAAGCCCTGCTTTAGCTCTGGCGTCCAGTGGACATAGGTGACGGTCATAGGGGGGAGAGTGGTTTGGTTAAGACGTGGCCCTTCCGTAGGTGCCTAAAGTACAGAAATGAACAGAGTTCGACTCTACAGGTAGCTACTAGGTAACTTTCTTTTCAACTGCAGATCCCTGACGTGAGTGGTCAAGTCGAGACCCGCGTGCGCTCGTTATGTGCTGCCATGTCAAGCCACCTGCGCGATGGGCGCCGTGGTGAAATCCTCCGAGCTGGTGTGAAGCTCTGCATTGTAGGCCGACCTAACGTTGGCAAGAGCAGTCTGCTCAACGTCCTGCTGCAGAGACCTGCTGCTATTGTATCGCCAATTCCAGGTAAGTTTTCATTTTGTTTACAATTCTTTAACACGTGAACTGCGGTAGCTACTGTTCCAAAAATGTTTATTCCAACTTTTAGTTACTTATGAACTGAAGACTGAAAAATTAGATTTTATGTCCTGTTTTTCCCACATTGAACAAAAGGGCTGGTTCACTTCTGTTAATTCTGATTTAATATTCACTAGATTTTATTAACCCTGTAAAAACAGCGTCACCACCGATGGGCCATGCTGAAGTCGTGTGTAGGCCAAGGTAGCTGATTACTCGAGAGCACTAAAGAAACAATTGCCTGCAGGGCTGCGGAGTTGGAGGCTTTGAGGGGGAGTCGGAATCTCACTTGCTCTAGGAGTCGGAGTTGGTATGTTTAGCCCCACAGCGACTCCGGAATCCCATTTTTAAAATATCCTAAATGGTGCTGATATAAAATATTGTAAATGCATAAAACTAGCTACTTTCTTTAGCTTAATATGTACGTATATATTGATAAAAAATTATTTGCACGTGCTTATTGTTTACATTAGCTAAATACTAGTTGGATCAAGGAGTCGTAGTCGGGAAATCTTGAGGACCCAGAGTCGGAAATTCTTGAGGGCCAGGAGTCGGAGACGGACCTTGAACCATCCGACTCCGCAACCCTGATTGCCTGTATTCTTGTGAACTGGACTGCAAATTTCTGATAAATCAGCTGTCTTTATTTTTTGTATCCAGTTATACAGCTTGTTACGAGTGGTAAAAATTACTGAGCTGCGTTAGTTTTCACAATTTTTGAGAATGATTTTTGTAATTTTAAAATTATTGAACTGAGGTAATTTCTCAACTTAAGAAATCTGTTCAATTTTTGCGGTTTTTAAGCCATGTGATTTTCATACGTAAGTTTTGGATTAGTTACTGCTTTGAAACATAATATAACTCTTGTAGTGATGGGAATATTGTAGCTGCTTGCGCAACGAAAATCGTCCGTTCATAGAGTGGATGCAAATCTCTTCCCCCGTGTTTCGTTCATTTTATCCTATAGCATATTTGGGAGCTAGTTCGTTTTGCATGCGAGCTTAAGTACTTGCGTTTTAGTTTTATCTGCAGCTTCTGCTTGTGTTTAAAATTTTAAATGTTCATAGTAACTTAGCTAGAACATCCTTTGTAGCTACCTACTTTTCCTACATCACCGTTCTTGGAACGTGGGGTTGTATATGAATATGTATGCATATGAATATCCTCATTGCAGTGCGTATTCAATTGGTGCTGATTGAGTCCAAGAATTTTTTCCATTTTTTATGTGGGTTCATGCTTGTTTAGTTGTTAGCTAATTCGGTGCCCCTCTATAAGTACAGGTCAGGTGGAAGTAATTCTGATCACATAACTGTTTGTTCGTGCATGGTAGTATAGACTTGTTTTTAATTATAAAATGCAGTAAGCTCTTGATGGTTTTTGTTATTTGCCAGTGAAACTTATGTGGCTCATTAACTTTGAAGTTCTTGCATTTTTTTGTAAGACAATGCACTGTAAAAGCCGCACACACTTTCTTGGTATCCTGGTAGTTGGGTACCAATCCCGAGATCATAGGGTGTTGATTGTTACAGTAAACGTCATCTTTGGGTGTCTCCAATTTTTTTCAGCCGCTATTCAGGTACCGGGTTCGTGACTGGGATGGCAGTTCTAAAAAAGTTAAGAGTTAGCACAATCACTGCTAATTTTGTACTTTATCCAATCGCTTCAAGCCACCTAAAGTCTTCCAATGATAGTGTATGCTAGCGGCTTGTCAAAAACCAGTTGGGATTATGTTTTATCAGTTTCCTATGATGAACTGTTCCTTGTTCACGGCTTTAAAGTTAGATGAATGCACAATAGCTGGCAGCGGCTCGAAGTAGCTTCAGTTCATAGAGTTAAGAGCAGTCGAGTAAGAAAACAAGCTCCTCCTTCTGATTTCTCAGGAACGACACGTGACGTAGTCTCTGGTACGCTGGACATCGGTGGTTACCCCGTCATGGTGCAGGACACTGCCGGGCTCAGATCCAGTTCGGATATAATCGAACAACAGGGCATCACTCTGGCTGTGGAGAGTGCAGCTCAAGCAGACGCTGGTGTTGTTGTCATAGAGGCCGCTGAGCTCCTTAATTTGCTGCGTCAGCAAATTTCTAGCCCTTGTAAGCTCGAGTCCGGATCTGTTGACGATACTTCGATTGTGTGCGACTCCAGCCGTGCATCAGATCTTAGTAACACGACTATAGGATCTAATAACATTGATAGCTGTGCTCGCTACGAACAAAGGCTTGGTGTCGAGACTGATAATAGATTACGTGCGGAACTTTATGGAGACGTTAGTTACAAAAACGTTGTAGACAGTCCAGAGACCAATAGGAAAAGCCACGACCAATTTTGGCGGGAATCTACTATAGGCAATATAACTGATGACAATATTAGAACTCGAAACGAATTCTTAGCACAAGAGTACGTGTCGCATGTCAATGAACTTTTGATTCATCACTGCACGGACTTATTTGGAGACAAGATATCGTCTATGGACTGGTTATCAAAGCATCATGTGGTGGTTCTTGTGAACAAGGTTGATCTGCTAGAATCCTCCGATAAGCAGAGTCTTATTGATTGTCTCTCACACTTTAACGATATAGCCAACTCTGTCTTTTCTTCTCGTCATTTAAGTGAGGCTGTTCTTGGTTCTGTCGATTCTAGTCGGAGTGAAAGTAGTGATTCGGTTGACAAAATTCAGCAGTTAAACGAGGGTTCGCCGAGCCAAGTCCGCTTTGCTGTAACTTCGTTGTTGCATAGCGAGGGTGTGGACGCGTTGCTGTCAGCACTGACGGAAGTGTGCGCTACCTTGTGTTGGTCTGAGGCGGAGAGAGAAGCCCCTGCTATCACCTCCGCCCGCCACCGAGCCCACGTGACCGCATCTCTCCAGTCTTTGTTGACTGTTCTTGGTGAGCAGCAATTGCCTGCAGACCATGGTCGTCACAGCCCATCTAAGTCAATCGATGGTACTATAAATAATCCGTCGAGAGACAAATCCTATAGTAGCCGTAAGTTGCATGAATATGTGGGACTGGGCGGGTCATACGTCGGAGGAAAACCTGTGGTAAACGCGACATCCGTTAATCTTTTGTCGCGGGAGGTGACGCTGGATGCAGCTGCTCATCACCTCTTCCTGGCCGCTAAGCACCTTGGGCACATCACTGGACAAGTTACGACGGAGGAAATTCTCGACCATATCTTCAAAGAGTTCTGCATAGGGAAGTAAAATGCATACATTTAAAGATAAGCAGACAGGATCGTTGCTCGTTTGGACACTAGCAGAGAGTAGCGTGCATGTGTGTAGTACGAGCGGAAAGTAACGTAACGCGTAGATACAAGCGGAACGTGACATTACACGTTTTTTTTAGCTACAAGAAGAAGTCATGCATACGTTTAAATGCCTGCCGAATGTAATCTGCACACGTTCGTTTACACGCAGAAAAAAAAAAATGACTCGTTTAGATCAAGTAACATGCCCACGTTGAAATCAAAGCAGGTATCTTTCATGTCAATGTTGGCTTCTGCTGACTTGCCTCCATACAACAAATGTGAAGAATGGTTATGTGAAACCAGATTTCTATCGTAAGTTTTTGTGTAAATTACTGGGAACGTATTTGCTACTGTAAATGTATTGAACAAGTTGTACATAATCGATGATATGTTCCTAGGGGAGTATGAAGTCCTCGCTATTTTTTATTGATATGGGGTAGGTATGAAGTTTACTGTTTGTTCGGTCCAAAGTCTTTTCTTTTTGCTTAAAGTCACTTGATGGCACAGCCCACCATGAAACGCGCTTGCACTCTTTCGTGCTGCAGATATATGCCAACTGGCCCCGGAGAAAAAAAAATTACGGCTATGTCCCTTGCTTCTTCCTCTGTTAGATCGCCGTTTTTGTGGAGACGCAGGCTTAAACTACTCAATATTAAAATAATAAACTGTACGGCTGCAGTCAATTGCAGATCGTCGAGAGCTATGATGCCAACGACGGAAGGTTCTTATTACAAGAACTCGCCCGTCTGGCAGTCGCGCGCGAACCAGCGACCTCGAGTGTCTTGTTATGTTGGCATTCTTTATATTTCTACTCTTAATTTGTTATAATAGCCATTATGTAGTTGCTCGGGAAGTTTAAAGTAAAATCGAATCTGGTAATTCCACAGATATATTATGTGCATTCAATTCACTGTTATCGTGCTTCTTCAGAACTGTCAGCGTTGCTGCTGACAGTGATTTTGGTAAGCTTTCTGATGAGAATATATATACTGCTTGCAATGGTAATAATAATTCTTGTGTCAACTATTGTGAACTTTTTATTATCCTTATATCTTTTACAAACCGATTCATAGGCACACAGGTCACCCAGTATGGTGAGGCTGCTTTTTTGTCTGATGCTTTCGTTCCATACTTTTCAGTAAATCATAGGGGGCAGCTGCCACCCTTGAGATTTGAGATGGAATAGTTAATATCCGTGGTTTAATATGATATTTTTTGCCTGAAATTTAAAAATTTTGTATTAAAACCGTATTGTACATGTAGCTATGGCCTCTTTTGATTGATTGAATGTGAACTAGCAAAGGACTAATGTTGAATGTTTGTTAACAAAACTTATATCTAACAACATATAATTAGAGTTTATATATAAAAATTACCCCAGAATTGCCACTTGACACTAACTGTTTTACTGCGCCCCCCTTGCTAGCAGGGCTACGCCGATCATTTAGCACTATGACGCCAAATTTACATCGCTGAGGGCATTTTGAATGATACTGTTCCTAAAGGGCTCCAGTGTAATTGGTCGTTAGTAGTGTTCTTAGTTGTGGGGAGTGTGGTCGTGCTCCCGCCTCCAAAACCAAAGAACTGGTATGACCTGTTGACATTTCTGTCTTTTGAATAAATGGTATCACAAAAAGTTTTCTTTATTATAAATGATTGGTAGCCTTAACAGAAATTTCCTAACTTTCATTAACATTGCATCAGCTCATTTTTCTGATCGTTATAAATGTCGATTGTATCCTAGAAAGTTGTTCGTAGCGTAGGTAGTAATTAATATGTAGGTGGTTCCTGCATCAAATTTGTGTTGAAGGTAACGTGACTCATCTGTTGGTTGTGCTGTTAAGTGTTGTTGGTACTAATCAAACAGTCCTTAGCTGTCGCTAATGCATTGTAATTAACATCGAGTAGCTTCTACCGGCATAAAGGTAAAAATTCACCTTTTTTCTTGAAATACCGTACCTTTTAGCTTATAGCGGCGTTTGGCAAGTGAGGGACTGCGTGTTGCTCTACTATTTGCTACACACTAACTTTCTAATTCAACACAAACTATCAGCGTATTCATTTTTTACATAAATTTTCTTAGTTTAAAATGCTATAAATTTACCTTCACTCTTTAGTTGCCCATATCTCCCCAGCTCACTGATTTTTTTTGTTTCCCAAAAGTTTATACCACTCCTCTCGGTGGCCTGGTGGTCAAGAGCGTCTGCACTAAGTGCGGCCGTCTCTCGCTCGATTCTCAGCATTGGCCACAATTTTTCTCTGCATATAGCGCCTGGCATTGAATAACGACAGGGAGAACAAGGGATTCTCCACCCCTCTGGGGGCATAGGGTTAGGATAGTTAGATTCACCCATCCTATGTTATGGGGCGCGGCGACCCCAGGCGCTCGTGTAGGTTACCTTAGCCATTAGCTAGGCCTTCGGGACGTCTATCTTTCGTGCCCACTTTACTTTCTTCCATATTTATACTCCCTCTTGCTCATGCTTTATTCTGATCTACCTATTCTTTCCTGATTCGTTCCCATGCGCGTTGATCCTGTGTGGGAACACCTTTGTGCATGGGTTCCCCATATTTCTATAGTCATACTATATGTCCCTCTCTTCTTTCTCTGTTAGATCGCCGTTGTTGTGGAGTCGGAGGCTGAAGCTACTCAATATAATAATAATGCATAACAGTATGAGTTTGTAGGTTTCTAGACGTCTATTCGATGGTCAAATCCCGCAAACTTGGTCTGTTTGCTACCGTGTGGCACCGGCTTTATGGTCAATGGAAGTTCAATAGTTTTTAACTTTCGTTATTTAAGTTCGCTCACTTTGCGGTTTGTGTTCTGCGCTGCCTTCGAATGAGGTGAAAAAGAACGTTCAATATCTGTGGAAACTTGAATTCGAGGATATTGAATCGTTGCAAATTGATATCGTCCAGTAAACCAAGGTCAGTGTCTCACTGTTGCAATTGGCTTTGATGTGAAGGATGTCGCAGATTGCGGCTAGATACTAGCTATTCATACCTGGTTTCCAGCATTTCTGGTTCAGCTGTCTCGCTTTGAACAAAAATTTCTTGGAACTTTTTGAATTGCCCTCTTATTGGCTGTGCTTCCCACGCCAATTATCAACTTTCGTGAAATACCGCATCTTAGCTATGTATGAGTCTCGCTTGTTTATTATTATTCTACGCATTTCCTTAGTCTATTCTTTTCGTATGTAGCAGTTTTGGTCGGGAAGAAGACTTGCATGAGTGGCTGTAGTCTGTAAAGACGAGTTCTCCAAAGTAACCATGACAACCTCACAAAGGGCTTTTCCTTAACAATAAAATTGTTGTTTGCACGATTGTATCTCGAGCTGTCGAATCATTCGACTTCGGTTGATTGATTTTTTTCGCACAGAATTCTAATATATTGAATATTGTGCCGTATTCTGGGTGTGTTGTAGCCTGGCACGGTTTGCGTACTTGCAATTCAGTGTAAACATCGGACTAGTGAGGAAGTTGGCACCAATGAACGCTGAGAATATTTTCACGTGCCTCTATGACCCATTGACATCGAAAGTAAATTTTAGTTTCTCCTGCGCATAACATTATTGACTATGTCAATAACTAAAAGCGTGGTAAGTAATGGGCTGACCATAAGTTCAAATTTGACATAACGGTATTTTTGGGCTCTAAACGGTAATATCCGTGCTGAAAACTACTACCTATGTTGCAATATTTGGGTTGGGTGCCTGGTCATGTCGACGTTGCGGGCAACGAGCTCGCTGATGAAGAGTCGAGGCAGGTAGCCCTGACTGAATTGCCTACAGCAAGCCGTGCAGTCCCCTGCCGAGACTATTACCCGCTAATTAAGCGAAACCTGCGCGAACTGTGGCAGTCCCAGTGGCTGGCCCAGAGAAACAATAAATTACGAAAAATCAAGGAAACCGTCCGACAATGGCACTCATCCAATAGCGACGACCGTCGAATGGACGTTGTACTGTG
>LQNS02278182.1:6052736-6066545 GCA_001587735.2 Parhyale hawaiensis
GAAGACATTATCCCCTTGTTCGCTAAATACATATACTTTATGTAAAATTAATATTAGTCGCTCCTTAAAGCTTCCTATTAATGTAGAATGAGACGTATTTCGCGCCCTGGCGGCGCACGAGCCTGTGGATAACCACGGGAATAATTCGGCGCGATATAGGCATTGTGCCACTGAAGCGCTAGTAAAACCTCTACTACTACTACTACTACTATATTTTTAATTCGTTTTCGTGATAATGTGAAGCTTTGCGTAAATACAGTCATCATATAAAGAAAAAATGCATTAGCGTTACTTTCTTTAACCCTTGTGCGACTGACGACACCTACTTCCAAGTATGAGCGCAATGAATGGGTCATAATTTAGCCTCTTTTAGAGCTGCTGGCAGTGTAAATTAGTATTCTCGTCCTTGTATTTGGCAGCCGCACGAAAGTTATGTTTCTTTCAAGCGGACGACCGACGTTGGCCTGCCGCGAAGTATTTACTTCGATATAAACTGGTTCTATATCATATATAAACTAATAAGTCTGTAAAGTACATTACATTAACAAGAATGATACCTATGCACTTCGGCTTCCGGTAATTTGTTCAGCTGAAAGCCATGGATATATGTACTGTATAGGGATTTTGATATGAGACGCAAAAATGCTAATGCTGCTCAAGTGGAGCCGTACGGTAGCTTGATGTCTCGCCAGTAGTTTGAAAACTCACACTATTTTCTCAGTTACTTATTCCCAGCATATTTGATCAGAGACGATGAAAGCGTCTCAACTTTTCAGTTTTTCTGATGGACAGTGTAAGCAATAGCTCTGAGAAGCCAATAACTCTGCCCTTTTTTATGATGTAGAGTCTTGTAATTTATGAATACGACAAAAATAACTTCCGGTTAGACTTTGGATACTACCAGGAAGCAAAGAGCGTTACAGTTGCATTCTTTGCTTCCTGGATGCTACAGTGTCGGCAAAACATTTGCCAGTTTTATGGAAAAATAAAGTTATATGTAAAGTACTTTATTTACGAAATATCTGTGGTCATTTTCACGTATTCTTAAATTGCATGCATTGTACAGATTTGTACTGTAGCTCGGTTGAGCTTGGAGATTAAACTGACCCGTTCCAGAAAGTTTGTGTGTGCATTTGTAGTAATTCTGTGTGGGATTTCGATCTTTCGACGAAAATATCCTATCCATAATGGTGGATATTTGCTAGTGAAACTTCCAATGTACAGTAGCGGCATTAATGGTTTGGACACCTAAAAACTCATCAGAAAATCTTTAAATACTTCAATATTATTGAAGGCATTGAAGTGTAATTCTACAAAAGTTGAGCAACATGTCATAGCTAAATTGTGTTAAAATTTCAGCAATTCAGGATAAATTAAAAAAAAAAAGTTACAAGCGAATGAATTGTAATAGTAAGAATTTAGTCTGGACAAAAAAGTTCGGACAACCTTTAAAAATAATAATTACACACATGAAATGTGGCTACAAGTACGAACTACGTTATGAATTTAACTTTTTATCATTTCGTACTTTCGTGTGGTACCCTTTACTGTACATTTCGTGGAATTCTCAGCGATCTTTCTCCTAATAATTTCCAAACATTTTTGTGCTGGCCAGTCCATCGCACTTACCGTACTCCTTGCTCTAAAAATGACTTAACAAATCTTACCGTGTTGCAGGGAGCGCTATCTTGCATGAAAATTCGTTTATGAGTTGAAGAGGCTTTGGAGATCGGCACTACTTGTTTTTGTAAAAGTTCCTTGTATACCTGTGCGTTTACTTTTCCTTGCAGACGAACTAAGGGACCCGTGCCACGTGCTGAGATCATACTGAAGAACATAACGCTTCCGCCGCCGAACTTTATACTTGACTTGACCATCCGATGCCTGAGCGTCTCCGTCGTGGGTGGACCCTGCGGGAGTCTGCGCTGCGGCGGGGACTTCCGTGTGGCCAAACGCAGGCACTCACCGTTTGTTGCGCTCCTTTTTTTATACTTGACTTGACGCAATTATTGGACAATCTTTCACCAGTTGGACGCCCAACAAATTTTTTCCATCCGAGCCAAATAAATTGAACATAGATTCATCGCTAAACTGAGCCTTAGACCAGTCTTCTTGAGTCCAAAGAACGTGTTTTGCAGCATAATTCATCCGAGTATGTCTATTCTCTTACTAATTAAAGGCTTGATAGCTGAAGTTCTCTGATGCAAGTCTGCTTCTTTTAGGTGGCATGAAACTGTCTTCCTAGACACCTTGATTCCATGCGTCTCACTAGCTTCACGGGAAATCTCTGCTGCGGTTTTAATATTCTTCTTTGACAATCTAAGCAATACACTATTCTCTCTTCTCGAGGTTTTGCGTGGTCAACCACTTGAAATACCAGCGGTACTTAAACCATTCTAGCCATATTTAGTCAGTATATCACTAACCACACATTTAGGTCGATTAATTTTGTCTACTATTGCCCTTATTGAAAGTTTTATCATCATGACGCAATTTCACGTTTAACTCACAAATAGAAGGTGTAGGGACTCCCCGAGGCATGTTGATAGAGCTAATGTTGTATCGATAATGACTGCAAGTGTGTTTAACCCAATCTACATAACTTTTTCTGTGGCAACAGTGGTTTTTTCTAAAATAAAATGGAGCAAGTGAAGTGTCCCAACTTTTTTTCAGACTAAATTCTTACTATTTCAATTCATTTGCTTGTATCTTTTGTTTTATTAATCCTGAACAGCTGAAATTTTAACACAATTTAGCCATGATATGTTGCTAAGCTTGTGTAAAATTACACTTCAATGCCTTCAATAATATTGAACTATTTAATGATTTTCTAATGAGTTTTTAGGTGTCCGAACAATTATGGCCGCTACTGTGTAGCTATACAGGGTGTTTTTTTTTTGTGCGAACAAATTTCAACCATAAGGGTGATAAAATTAGCATTAGCATTCGAACCTAAGTATCTGCTTCACTGAAATGCTGAAATGCTGAAATTTGAGCTATGAAACAAAATTCGCACCGTCAGAGAACGGCAGTGTGAGGGATGGTATGCGTGGTATGGAGCTGAAGCTGCGCATTGTAATGGATGGAAATACATGGAATAGCAAGATCTGCTTCAACGACCCCCGTTTGAACAGGAATAATACTGCTGTAGGAAAAGAAGAAATTAATGAAAGACAGTAAGCTAGAAGAAATAGTTGTCTGTACACTGCCCGTGAAAAATCACCCCTCCAGAGCGCTTCGTTGACCATCTGCCGAATCTATAAGTCGTGACCTGAGAGAAAAAGTTATAAAATCGGACTCCAGAAGCTGCATACTGTACATAGTGTTCCGATTTCAAGAAGTGTTTCAAGCAAAAAGTGTCTTCAGATAAAGGGATATTGATCAGCCGTTGCCATCTTCTGCAACCCCGTCATCGATATACAAAATCTGCAACCTGGCTTATTTTTAGCCCATTTCCTTTAAAGCGGACACGAAATAAAATACACGAAGCGTTTTATTATATAAGGATTTGACAACAATAAACGGACGGCAATAGGTGCATTCCCAGAGAGGAGCTGAAGTTTAGGCTTCCGCCTGCCACGACCTATTGCCGTTATGCTAAGATAAAATTATGCTTGATTTTAACGGTAATTTTCATTGTTTGATATTTATTAGTTTTTTTTTTTTTTGCACTTGAGGGAATTACATATACTGGTAATGCTTTGCCGAATTGAAATAAGCTACGCTTACTATTAGCTATGTATGACGACCAGACAACGTTACTAACAACGGAGGTAGTTTCGACGATTAACAACGGAGGTAGTTTCGACGATATGGTTTTAGCGTTGAATATTACGTTAGTTATGTAAGGATTTGGCGAAGAACGTTAGGTTAGAATATGGTTAGTTGAGGCATGTTTGAGAAGTAGGCTAGATTAGGAGAGCGTAGAATTGGTTCAGGTCACTACAGTAAAATCATCTTAAAATCCATGGTTTCGGTAAATCACTTGAATGCTATGGTGGAAGCTTCATTCGTTTTTTTTTTTTTTTTTTTTTGAAAAATTAAGAATATTTTAGTAAACGTATGAATTTTCTCCCAATCTGTGAAAGTTTCTTTTTGTAGCATCTCTTGGATTGAAACTTTTACAATTGCCACGTACAGTAAAAATTTTTTTTATCTTAGCAGCAACAATATGGAAGCTTTTTTTAGTAACGACGGAAAATTGTTCCTGCTTAGTATCCAACCCAAAATAGAATGCCAGCCTTGCCAGACAAACAGATATTACTACTGGCGTGAATTGACATCAGTTACAAGTTTTTATTTACGGGTGACTCAATTAGAGTTATTTGTGTGAAGCACCTCTTTCATTTAGACACAGATGCTGCTTGCGTCATTTCAATAAGGTAGCGTTCGATTGGACGGTGAAATTAAGACTTCTAGGCTAAACTTGTCCGAAACTTCAGATAGAAGCTTCGGTTTCGGAGCTTTGAATCGTTCTGCAAGTGTTAAAAGCAAGCCGATTACGTTCAGCTTACAGACTACTCCATTTTACAGATCGAGATTGAATTTTTAAATGTGTAAAGGGTAACCGATTAAGAATTAATACCTGAAACTTATTTCAACGGGTCGAAGCCAGCGTACGTGCCTGAAGTTTCAGACAACTCAAGCCTCGATGGCCTAATTTTGGAGCCCTGCCCTTAATGTTCAAACATTGTTTGATGATGGTAATGATTTCAGTTTTTATAGCGAAGTTGCCTGGCCGCCTCTTCCCGCTAGGCAGATGTCGCTACTCGCGTCATTTTGGCTCAAAATTCAAGGAGCAATTCCGCTTCTTGAAAGTAAGCTGACGTTTTTTGGAAGACTTGCGAATGTCTGTGATTGGTATCCCCAAGTATTTGCCCGTCTCTATCTTTGAGCAAGAAAAACCCCTAAGACCAATATTGGTGGCTGATGGCAATACGTTATTGCCCTTCAAACGCCGCAGGATAGAGCGCAGATTGCTTCCCGAGATCTGTATTTTATTTATTTCCTGATGTTAACGATTATAATCGGTGGGGTAAACGGAAACGTAATGCTCTTTGCATATGCGTTGCTTGTGGCGCAGTGTTATATGTTTGTATTGGCTTTATAGGGGATGTGTGGCAACCTGTAACCGGGTCGGATGGAGCAACTCCCACTCCTGGGCTCAGCCTATTTCCGACTCCGGGGCTCAGTATTTCCGACTCCGATTCCTTGTGGCCCCAATGTCCAACTCCAACCGACTCAGACTCTGCAATACTGCCTGTAACGGTTTTGCTGGTTTTATAACTTGATAATCCCCCATACAGCCCGATTAACCCTTTAAAGAATTGTAATCTGCCTTTCCAGTAGGAATAGCACTAGTCGAAATGTGCTTAGGCCACGCTTTGAGAGAAATGGTTAACACATAGTCTGTTCAGCGTATTCTTCCAGCAGATTGTCCTACTTAATTATGTAATTTTTTTAGTCGTTGTCACACAACTGTTCGTTTACCAAAGGATTTGCTGAAAAGGAAATGTTACCGTCAAGGCAGTTGGCTTGAGTAAGCATCACCAGTGAGGATTTTCCTATTGTTTTAAATTTGTAGTAAATTGGCGCTAAGAATGCTACCTGGCTTATCACTTTTCTCCTGTTTAACGACACAGCAGCGTATACAGACAATCTGTAGAGTAAAGAAATCTGAAAACTTGAACGTGTTGACTAAGGTAGTCTAGTGTCTCGCCACTAAGGAGTGATATTCAATCCTTAATGTTATTATATACTGATCATCAAAGGGTTCTCGAGCTCTACTGTTGTTGAGGAATTTGCTTCCAATTAATCTGTGAAAAGAAAGTGGAGGTAACTATCAACGAGAGATAAACGTTGGCTTACTTTCACACAATAACTGCCTTTCAACGTCTTTGAGTCAAAGGTTCCCGAGCTCTACTGTCGCTGAAGAGTTTACTTCAGGTTTGTGAAGCTACGATATATGAGAGAGATGTATCAATCTACATTCACGGGAGCCAAGTTAGTTGTAAAATTAGTTTGGCGCAATATAAAAAAGTTCATTACAAATAACCCGACGTGAGCGCAGAAATTGTATACTGTATACAAAGTGTTTTATGCATGTCGCTTGAAAGTATCTCCAGTTTCTATTAGTTTGTTTCTTTCACCGAAAATCGTTGCGGTTTCTTGACCGCAGTTGCAAAAATTGCTGTACGTTTTGTGAAATTTTGTAACTATAGATGCGTGAATTATTACGACCATTGAGAAATATTTTTTGTGAAAACATGGAATTAACTGTCAAAACCAACGGTAAATAATTGCACGATTGGCATCTGCACTCCACTTCATGGCTCATGCTCATGGCTCAATATTTTGTTGTGGCAGCAATCAATTATGGTGAAGCGGTACAGAGAAACTTCACGCAATAAATACCCCTGTACTTATGGCGTAGTCGAGATATCCAGCAGCATAAATTTTCAGCTCCAACAAGGTAACTATACCTTTTAGGTTCACTTCTACTCTAAGGTTTAGCCTTTGCTAGGTGGATTCGAAGACTGTTTTCATAAATGATTTTCTTCCCTATACTTCTTTACTTGAGTATAGGTGCTCAAATTAAAAGCTTTTACAACTAACAAGTTGAAATTGGAGATTATAATACAGGGATTATGCAAGGGTAGAAAATCTGAAGGATCGTGCATGGTCGTTCAGCATAAAAAACTGAATAAATATGCATACCGTATATCTGTGGGGAAATAAATATTCGTACACCATGAAATTTTTTATTTACAAAATCTAGCAAACCAAAAATAAATATATTGATGCAGTATTTGTATTTTTGCGTAAACAACAGAACACAAAAGTAAATTTCTCTGTAATAGAAATGATATAATAATTTATATATTTGGGGTTGAAAAAAGTATTCATACAACACAAAACAAACTTTTAAAGCATTTGGTATTTTATGGCGTAGCCTTTGTTCAGTTCAACGGCAATTAATCTCGTTGTATAGTTTTTACTAAGCCTTGACATGTTTCCGGAGGAATTTAGCCCATTCTTCCTCGCAGATTTCTTTGAGTTCCTCAACGGACTTCGGCCTCCTCGCATTAATGTTTAATTTTAGAAATCTCTACAAATTTCTATCGGATTCAAATCCGGAGACTGGCTTGGCCTTTCTAGTTGTTATACATGATCTTTGGTGAACTATTTCTTCGTAGTTTGCGCCGTATGTTTTGTGTCGTTGTCCTGAAAAACGAATTCTTGCGGTAGCCCGAGTTTTTGAACCGACGCACGCAAATGTTCCCTCAAAATGTTCTTATACCTATGAGCGTCATTTTTCCCTTGTATGATGTGAATGATACCTGTTCCACGTGATGAACAGCATCCCTAAATCTTAACGTTAACCCGACAAAATTTCACAGTGGGAATGGTGTTTTTTGGTGCGAATGCCGTGCCGTCCTTTCTTCACACATGATTCTGTAAATTTCGTCCAAATAGCTCTATTGTAGTCTCGTCCGTCCGACCACAACACGTTTTCCCAGAACGACTCAGGCTTGGCCTTGTGCTCACGGACGAATATCAGACGAGCTTCCTATTTCGTTTCGACAGCAGGGGAGTTTTGCGAGGAGTTGGAAAATGTAAACGGCTTTGGTGCCGCTCGTGGCTTATTGTACGAAAGCTAACGCTTGTCACTGCTGCTAGCAAGTCCTCCTGAAGCTCTTTGCGAGTAGTCATGGGATATCCGAACACTTTCCTGGCTATTTTTCTTGAAGCTCTAGGAGAAATCTTCCGCTGCCTGTCATATCTAAGTTGGTTTTCGACGGTTTCCAAACTTTTACACCTTTTGATGGGTGACCCGATGGTAATAAACGGTATTTGGTGTATCTGTGATATTTACCTATAACTTTTCCCGTATTTCCATTCTTTAATAATTAACTCATTTACGGAATTCGTCAGCTCCTTGCTTTCTAGTCATGGTTACAAATTAACCTTCTTCTACGATATCGCTCGAAGTAATGACCCCAAAGCTGTTCATGGACTATAGTAGACTTCTAACGTAAAATGTAGAAGGTTCTGGAAAGTTCTTGAGCAGTCAAATCAATTTTAAAATTAAAAAATCATTTTGTGCGAATACCTTTTTCAACCCCAGACATGGGAAATATTATATAATTTATATAATTCATTATAATTTTTGGTTTTGTTGACATATATCAATTAATTTGTAACACTTAACCCTTTAGGGACCAAGTTTCCGTTTCTCTCAGATTTTTGGACATTGTCTTAAATTGTAGTCCTCCGACTACCGTCTCATAGTCGCGGCGCTCATAGGTCCAAAAATCACTCATCCCTTCTTTATTTAGAAACCTAATATTTACGAAACTGGACTCGTGAGGCCCAGTGGTCCTCAAAGGGTTAAATGCAAATACGTATCAATATATTTATTTTTGGTTCGCTAGATTTTTTTTAAAATAAAGAAGTTTATGGTGTATGATTATTTATTCCTTTATCCCCCCCCCCCACTGTAATTTGCAGTATCGTTAGCATCTTGGACACAGCGCTCAGGTACTTCAGTTCACTACATAGTTCGAGAATATTATGGCAGGCGGAAACCTGAAACATCCTTGTGTAGCTGCCAGTGTCGTGACTACGCAGATTTGTTAAAAACTTTCGTTACTTTGCGCCGGCCAGTTAATGCAATTAGGCCCCTCGGGAAATCTGCCTCTTCTTTGAAGATTTGGATTGGGATTTTTCCGTCCCTGGAGCTACGTTCGCTTCTTTAGCAATTGCCAAACCTGCTTTGTTCTTTTGCCTCAGCTGCGAATGCAGAATTAGCTTCACTGTCCCGTCCCTAGCGTTTCTTAACTTGTGCTGGTCAGTGAAAGCATATTATCTGAAGGGTCAGTATGAATGTTTAGTTCAAAACCTCACGTCTTTTGATGACGTGAGGAAAAATATATTGTTGTACTTCTGCATTCGAGTATCTGCCCTGCAGTACATTACGTTATGATGTATTATCTTCGAGGTTGGAGTATTGAAAAATCTTTTTCGTCCATTGTTGCATCCTTTACAAGTCCCCGTTTCTGCTGAGGGTCATGCATAATAGCACAGCTAGGGCTCAGCAGCCAGGGTATAAAGTCATTTCTGGCTGCCCAACATGGCCGTCTCGCGACTGCGTAGATTCAAAAAGGGAAACAAGAGCACCGTGGGTGCGAATCATAGGTTGGTCTGGAGCTTCGCTGCCCCGGAAAAGTTTTGAATTTTAGAACACCAGAAGCTGCGTTTCGTGCAAACATGCAATGTTTCTACCACAATCTGGTGCTCGCCAAATGCTGCGCGCAGGAGAGCTGCTTCCTCCCTGTTTCCCCCTGGCTACGGGCCACGTTTTATTCTGTATCATTGCGCAAATTTGCTCAAGTAAAACGAGATGAGGGTTCCGCTATTGCAAAGTTTAAAGAAAGAAGTTCGTTGCTCCACTGGAGTTGTGGTATTTACATTTCCAGCTCAATCGACTCATACCATAACAGGAGTTTCCATTGCTAAACAAGTGTGCCTCACCACCTACGGTTTGTAAGATTGCGCCAATAACAACGTATGGCATTGGGCGCTTACTTTTAAAAAGGATTGATCTGCTCGGTACATTTACTTTTGTGATGTGCTCTCTTTCCAAAAATCCGTACCAATAGACTGTGGCAAAATGACGTGTGCCTCTCCCATGCAGAGCCCAAACATTTCACTATCTTGAAGGTAAACTTGAAGGTGCACCCATCTCTTCTCGACCTCTCCGTACAAAGTCCCCACCTCGCATGGAAAACTTGCTGCCAGTTAAGGTCGCTGTCTTGCGGCAGTGTGTGTGTGTGTATTTTGTTCAGTTCCCGGAAAATTAGGGCAGGAGTTTCTTTAAATTTTAGAAGGGACTTTCGTACTGCCTCGGGCTGCGAGTAATTGAAGCAGATCAGCCTTTTTCTGCGACGTTTTGTGTTGCGGGAAATTCGTGTGCTGCCATCGCCAGCAGCTATTGTAATGATGCCCTTCGGTGTTTTGGGCGCCCGTCTTCTTCGATATATTCCCTCGTATTATGCACATTGTCAACTTTTGTGGAACACTTTACTGTTATCGATCTGTATTCTCTCATGCACTAATAAGTTTTTGCACAGTCTTAACGTTTGCCTAAATAACCACTTGCTGTTGGTAATTGCATTCACTTGAGCTAAATCAGCAAAGTTTCTAAACTATGCTACCTTTTACTGGACTAATAAAATCTCATCTTATTTCAAGATAGGTAACCCTTTGCCAAGGGCATGGTTTTTTCCTTGTGTATTTTAACCTGTTAAGTTTTGCTGGATCGTAATTTTGCCCGGATGAAACTGTACCGCTTGAAAACTTTATTTTTTGTTAAATTAATCTTTGCTAAACTAGAGCGCTCTGAGAGCGCATGCTTCCGCCAAGCAAGGAAAGGGTTACGGGAAATTGAAATTGGTGCTGAAACTATGATTTAATTTGTGTCACCGCTAAAATCTAATTACTTATGCCTTTGGACTGTAATAACAGTTTCTGCAATTTCTTGAACATCAGTTCAAAACTTTGCGAATAATGCTGCACAAATATTCTGAAAAACAATAGTCAAACACACAAACAGACCAACCAATCACTACCAAAATTTGATCATTGTTTTCTTTCAACATTACAAACAATTCCTGCAAGTTTCCTAAAGATCTGTTTATAACTTTTTGAGTTATTTTGCTAACAAACATAAAATCAAACAGCGACAAACGAACGAACAAACAAACAAACAAACAGATCATCACTAAAAGTTGGTCATTTACTCTACTTGATCTACCTAACAACTCGTGTAAATTTCATAAAAATGTGTTTTTAGCTTTTTGAGTTATCCACTAAGAAAAAATAGGCAGACAAACAAACAAGCGATCGAATGGATCTTTACCAAAAGTTAATCATCTGTTAGTGCTAATATGCCTAACAATCCCTGCAAATTTGGTAAAAATCCGTCCATACCCTTTCGAGTTATCTTGATGAGAGATAGCTTGACAAAGATAGAGACAACTAAAACACCTCGTGGCGCAAGACCATCACCCACGGTGGGAGTAAATTTCATCGCCGTCATTTTTGATGGCCAGCTAATCCAAGTTTTTTTGCCATGAGTCACATCGGGGGCAGCTCACCAGACTCCCTGTAAGACATTATGAACATTGCTCTACTTCTTCTACCACTTTTTGGGTGGACAAATATTTATATATTTACAAATATATATATATATATAAAACCCAATATGGACTAATATATGGCCAATGATTGTTTTATACGGGCATACGGGTCATTAGATGGTTGGCGTCTCGTTATAGGTACCATGAATCTGGTACGTCTATCGTCCCGGGCAGTTCAAATAGCCTGAAAACTATTTCAAACACCGTAGATTTTCGCCGGGCTGGTCTCATTTAGAAGAAAAAAAAATGTACGTTTGAACGTACGCCCACTTCTCGATAGTAAAACGCTTTTTGGATTCTGCTACCGACCACCACCCTATCCTAGTACAGCAGCCCTCCCCAATGAGCTCTTGAGGTTCGGCCGAAAACCTTGCAGGTTAGGTAGGCAAATCTGGTTCTGCTAGTGTTCTAAAGTGTTTTACGGTGTATTAAACCCGTATATATCATAGGATATTAGCAGAACCAGACCTGCCCCCCTAACCTACACGGTTCTCGGAGTAAGAGCTCATTGTTGATTAGCTATTGGTTACCTAGCGTGTTAAAAACTAACCGGAAACTTAGCGTCAATCTTTCATTGGACTTACCTAGCGTTGTCATTATTGCGTTTATAGCAAGATTAATGCTATTTTAAAAAGGGATGTACCTCTATTATGTCAATTCGACATGTATATACTTATAAATCTTCAACGAACATATTATCACCACTCTCATTTCTTTCGCGGGTGAGAAGCATGACAAAAACATCATCTTGGCTGAGGTAATTCATCTTGACGGTTTTTGTACTGTCGTATCTTTCACCACGTTGGACCTTAGGTTCTCTTGCATTCCCAACCTCCACCCTTTTACGCCGGCTGTATCCGTGTTATTTCATTGAAATTGGAAGTTTATTTGTATAACTGTACAGTCATTTTGAGTATTATTGTTTGTTGCCTAGAACGCTTAATTCCTAAGCTACACAACAGCGTAAGATTTAACCATAAAAATTCGCAAAACTGTTAATTTAACCCAATTGAGCTCATTATTTTATGTAGTCAAATGTCTGCAGCCGGACTTAAAGCGGTGAGTTGACTGTGCACTGAGCTTGTTTGGGTGTGGCCAGTTGTGTTACAGAAGAAAATCATTGATAGAGCTAATCAAAATATCTGTATCAATTGGTGTATACCCGTACAACGGCGTACATCCTTGTATAGCGTGAATATATAAGTACCGTGCTGATTGTGCGTCCGTCACAATTTGTGCATAACTTTCAGAGACCGTCACCCCATGAAGCTCGCGTTTGTTGCATTAAAGCAGTATGAATGAAGGATTTGAGCTGCTCGGAATGAGGCGGCTTAATTCGATCCTTAATAGGAAGGTTTGTGCGATTGCATGGAGTGTTTGTGCTGCTGGTGCTCCCGAGGATAAGATGCAAGAGCTCTGCCCATTACAGAGCTACAATTTGGACTCTCCTAGTGCCGAGCATCCCTAATGATCAGTAATGCGCCGTAACGGCATCGCAGTCGGCCCGTTTCTTTCGCAGCAACTGGGCTGTGATGTAGAGCTGATATGACACTGAGAATTGCGGAGTTTTGTTGTTCCTTTCCCGACCGCTCTGTGTTCCTCGCAGAAAACACCGTGCAGCATGAGTGACTTTTGCTAGGGCTCGCTCGTTTTCTCTTATGTCCCAGTTTTGGGCAGCTGTAATAATACTGAAAGCAGTAATTATTATAGTGATGCAAGAGACTTCTCCGGAGATAAGTTACTTTTATGCTGATTCCTGAAAATATGATAATTAATAATAGTAACGCAAGTTATATTAATCGTGAAGACGAGGGATATTCATGAGTATGCGACTTTCCTAGAACGCGTTTTCTATTCTGTCCATTCGTTGCAGCTATGGCAGTGAAACAACGTTAATCATGAAAATGCAGCAAATACACGACTTCAAGTAGGGATGTAGCGCTGTAGACTTGGGAATACCGATACATAAGAAGGGGGATAAGAATGTAATACCGATACATCAGAAGGAGGATAAGAAGAGCCCCAGCAACTATTGACCAATCAGTCTTACTTAGGTCGTCAGCAAAATCATCGAACGCCTTTTGAAAAAAGCACATCACTGAGGATGCAGCAGCTCATATCCGACACTCAACATGGCTTCCAAGATGGAAGAAGCTGCATAACAAACCTACTGGATATTTTCTCAAAAGTTACAGACATCAAAGATGAAGAAAAGGGTGTGGAACTTGTGCATCTAGACTTCCAAAAGGCTTTTGATAAAGTCCCCCATCACCGGCGAATGAATGAACTGGAAGAACATGGCATCTAGGGTGACTATTTACGATGGATCAAGGCATGGCTTACGGGTCGGCAGCAGCGAGTGAAGCTTGAAGGAGAGTCGAGCCACTGGACACAGGTTTCATCAGTACTTCCACAAGGTAGCGTGCTTGGCCCACTTCTGTTCTCAATTAACATCAATGATCTCGATTTTAACGTCCGTAGTAAAATCTGTAAATTTGCGGATGATACAAAACTATGTCATCCTACAATGAAAAGAGCCGAGCTCCAACAAGACCTTGACCATCTCATGGAATGGAGCGCAACGTGGCAGATGAACTTTAATGTCGAC
>LQNS02278182.1:6067307-6082275 GCA_001587735.2 Parhyale hawaiensis
TGTGCTGCTGGTGCTCCCGAGGATAAGATGCAAGAGCTCTGCCCATTACAGAGCTACAATTTGGACTCTCCTAGTGCCGAGCATCCCTAATGATCAGTAATGCGCCGTAACGGCATCGCAGTCGGCCCGTTTCTTTCGCAACAACTGGGCTGTGATGTAGAGCTGATATGACACTGAGAATTGCGGAGTTTTGTTGTTCCTTTCCCGACCGCTCTGTGTTCCTCGCAGAAAATACCGTGCAGCATGAGTGACTTTTGCTAGGGGCTCGCTCGTTTTCTCTTATGTCCCAGTTTTGGGCAGCTGTAATAATACGGCAAGCAGTAATTATTATAGTGATGCAAACTACTTTTCCACAGATAAGTTGCTGTTCTTCTCATTCCTGAAAATATGATAATTAATGATAGAAACGCAAGTTATATTAATCGTGAAGACGAGGGATATTCAGTGTGCGACTTTCCTAGAGCGCGTTTTCCATCCTGTCCATTCGTTGCAGCTATGGTAGAGAAACAACGTTAATCATGAAAATGCCGCAAATAAACAATTTCAAGTAGGGATGTAGCGCTGTACACTTGGGAATACCAAACTAATGTGCACCTCCTGGGGATCCATGACTTCAGTTACAACGATACTACCGTGTTTCTCACTATCAACACCAAGGGTACCGCGGTTACTGCCTGACTTGTTTTTCTAGCCGGTGCTTTTTTCTGAAAACCAAACGTCGCTTTTTCCAAACCATTGCTATTTTTTCCTCGATTGGAGTCAAGAAAGACGAATGGGTCGAGTGGAGGAAGACCTTCAAAAGCGCCAGCGCGACGCTGTTTGTTTCCATTTGCTCCAATAAGTGACACGGATGGTTGGCGCCGCAGAAGTTTTTTTTTCCTTCTTTTCTTCTTTAAATTCTTTCGTTGTTCATTACGGCTGTCGGTCTCTATCGCCTGTCTGCGATAACCGTCTTGACAGACTTTTTCTCGTGTATCCGAATTTGGGTTTGCTGTTTTCTAATCTCACTTCACGATAGAAAATGTTAATAGAAGTTGAACTATCACCCTTTAAAAGTCAACGTAGCAAACTAAATCTTGCCGTTTCGTCCTTCGCTGATCGCACATTATTGCTGGAAGTTGGCTAACTATCATATAAATTCAACTATTGAAACAGTTCTGATGCATCGCTGATCAAACTCTATCGTTAGACTGTGTTCAGTGTTTAGTTGTTTGTCATAATCATTAAACAAAACATGTCCGATACATCTGTGAGCGTATATAGTGTCAATAAACTTTACGTTAATGTTTTCAAACTAAAGTTACAAAGCAATAATTGCTTTGCATGCAAATTTAGTTTAAAAGCATTGACGAATGAATTAGGTACGCATCGGTGAACGTAAAGAATAAGTGCTTTTGGTTACCTGCCTCATGAATCCTGTTTTCCTGTTGTTCTAATTTTTCGGTGTGCGTATATTCCTGCTGAAAATTGGATAAGTCGCTTAAAAATTTCTATTTGCAGTATATTTCTTATGTATCGCTTGAAGTAAGAATTAAATTTTTAGATCTTGGTCGTCTGCTTTCTCTCGTAGATTTGTAGACACTCGGTTTACTAGATATTTGTGATTCATAAGTTAACGTCGTGAGCGCTGAATTCTTCTTCACTACTTTCTGAACCGTTGGCAGGAAACATATGATTCGGCAGTGGGAATTGGTGAATGCGGACTCTGGATGTAGTAAAATTCCTTTCTCTTGCGTAAGAAGAATTAAATGGTGGAACTTTTTGCCTGGTGATTGTTGAAAATGTTTTTTAGGGAAAGATATTGTGTTGTGTGAAATCTCTATGAGTACGCGATAACAACGCGAGCGTAATTCAGATAGCGATGTAGTGTTTCACTTTCTAAAATTGTAAAGTATGATATTTTAGGCTATGGGTATAATTTTTGAGCAAAATAGCTGCAATTATTTTTTATTTTATCTGTGCATCATATTTAAATATATGTAGTTTACATTTCACTGATTTTGGGCCGATATTGTTCCTTCTAGTTGTCATTTTTTAGTGGTGCATTACTTGCAATTGCTTGATGTGGATGAAGAATCGGTCTTGTTATGGCGACTTTTTGAAAATGCTACTCACGGAGCGATTTTCATTACGTGTATTACTTTTTCTTGGCATTTCCGCACATCACTATTTTCTGCTTCTTCACAGAAGGATATTCTACTGCTTGTCGCTTTACTTTGCTTCCAGAGCACCACTATTGCTGTGGTCAACATATCTGAAGGCTGTAGAGTCGAATCTTCTGAGCCCTTGTGATTATACTCGTAATTTCCTCACAAACCAAAAACACGTACATGCAGTGTAGCCTATATGCTTGTATCAAATCTAAATTTTTCCTATATGCTTAGTATCAAATCTAAATTTTAGCCTACTAACATTCAGAAATGCTTGTTGCTACAGCCACGGTCGCTTCAACAAGACAGACTTTGAACTTCCCTCCGCATTGCTCTGTGTGTTTGTCCCCAAAGTGAATGTTAAATTGAGTCGAACATCAAAACCTTGGCGGCTCGAGAACAGCAGGCCGCTGTGAATCCGCGTAAGTCAGAAGTTAGCTAAGTTTATAGGTAAATTACAGTTTCTGGTGTATTTTAGTAAGAATATTTTTTTCTTACTTAGTTTTTCAGTATTAGATTAGATAGCCGGCAGAAGACAGACCAACTGACATATTGCCAAAGAGCCGCCGGGACTTACGCTCCAGTCTTCGATGAGCTAGTGCCATTACGTCAGTATCATTTAGGTGTGTGAGAAAAAAAACCTCAGTCAAAGACACGATCTTGCTACCACGATTTATAGATGCAGACCTGCTGAGCTGGAAGACGTTAAGTTAGTCGGGTGGAAGAGAAAAGATTATGGATTAAGGTGGCCTCTGAAGCGTTGTCCGTTAAGAGTTTGTGACTTCTAGAGGAGGTGTTCGTAGCTGTGGAGGGTGTTTGTCAAGACAATTTTTAAATGCGTTGACTGTCTCCGCGCCGACAACTTTGGAGTGGACTCTATTCCAGATGTTCACTATAAAATATGGAAAGAACTGCTGTCCTAAGGTAATTCTTCAAGCTTTACATATGAGTTTTGACTGTCCCTTTGTATGTACGTCGTTGAAGCCATTCAGATGCTTGTTATTTTTTATTTTTTGTTTCCATTAGTTGCCCACAGGGTTGTCTTTGCTTGAGGGATCAGGCCCCCTTCCTGATGGCGGCATTCGTATGGCTTGTTTCTCAATTGAAGTATCAATTTTGTTGCTCTGCGTTGGATCGGTGGATTTTTTCCCTGTTGTCGATTTTTTAATACTGATGAGGCGACAAAAATTGAACAGCAAATTCTAAATGCAGACACACTAGTGCTTTTCACAAGGGAATGATTATGTCCTTGGAATTGTACTGGAAATTGCTGATAATGAATCCCAGTACTCTGCTTTCCATATCCACTCTCTCGTCAACTTGCTAACTGTGTTGTGGTTTGCAGCGGTCGGCATCTCCGATTATGCTACGATGGCAAAATCGATGGTACGATGGCCATTGCGCTTACGATGGAGAATGCAATACCATTGCTCCATCGCCATCGGAACTAAAAATCGCCAGTTTTCATCGGCGATGACCTACGATGAAATAACCGTCGGCGATGGCGATCGTAGGGCGTCACATTTGGTGATGGACGATCGCAGTGACACATTATAAATATACAAAGATTTCAAGCCACAAAAATCAAATAAAAGTAGCATTCCTTATAACCTCTGCCTATGTGCGATTTTCACACGAGTAATACTATTCCTATATGGGAAAAGGTACGAAATGTAAGGTCCAGGTTATTAGGGTTAGTTAAAGCCTGCTTGGGCTAGACATTGCTAGATCTGGGAAATGTATTAAAATTAACTTTGCAGTCCACTCTTTGTTTTAATGTTACTAAAAAATATAAGTATATCAAACTCGTAAGGCTGTTTTCTGTAGTTTAAGTCTTATTTCATCGCCATCGGAAGTACAACTCATGACCATACCCAACGTGCACCATCGCCGATGGGATGTTCATCCATTTCATCGGACTATCGCCAATGGAGAAAATGGCCATCGCCGATTGTTTGATACAATTCCATCGGACCATCGTTTCCTTGCCATCGCCGATGGATTTGCTGCGATGTTCCATCGTATAATCGGTGACGGCCATTGCGCCAAGCTTTGGTGGTTTGTTTGTTATAGTTGTTCCCAAGTCACATTGTTGAATGACAGCTGCCAATTCTGTCTCGTTCATTTTCAGTCGGGTTGAGGGTTTCTCCGACCCTATGTGCATTTCTGAACATTTGTCGACATTAAAGCTCTTCTGCCACATTGTGCTCCATTTCATGATGTGGTCAAGGTCCTGTTGTGGAGCTCAGGTCTTTTTCTGGCCGGATGAGATAGTTATGTATCATCCGTAAATTTACTGATTTTACTGCGGATAGTAAGATGTAGATCATTGTTGTGAATTTTTGAACAGAAGTGGACCAAGCACGCTAACTTATGGAACCCCGATGAGACCGGCGTCTCGTCGCTCGTCTCTCCATGAAGCTTCACCCACTGCTGCCTCTCCTTGCTCGAATCGTTCTTTTCCTGCGCCATGTTCGTAGTTGCATGTTCATACATTGGCTTGCTGAACGCACTATGTGCTTCTGTAATTGTTCTTTTCTCTTAAAATGCTGTTCAGCAACTAGCGAGTGACTAAATAACATTGCGATTATTATTATTATTGTTATTCATTGCACAATGATAGTTATAACAGTATTCTGCTTGTGGTTTCATCCGTTTATCTGCAGGCGTCCGTCTGTCTCCGAGTTGCACGTTTTAGTGTAAAGTGGGAGAAAATCGAGTATCAGCCATAGGTGTATATACGGTCTCCAAGAGAAGACAACAGGCCTCAGTTTTAAACTACTACCTACTGTTCAGTAGTCATAGATGTACTGCCTGGCCTGGATTATATTTTCTCACTTCGCAGCAATGTTACCGGCCCAGGCATAACTGAAGAATGACACTTCTATGATATTTCCACAGGTCTCGGCTAGATTGTATAATTATTCTGTGTGTGGTTTACTCCATCAGCCCTTCCATCCGTTAGTTATGCGGCTCGTTCCGCTTTCAGTAATAGATAGGAGAAAGTACAATTTACTGAAAACTGACATAGGATGGAAGAAACTCCGGAGATAGCTGTGCTATCTCTGTTCAAAGATAACAGTTTAAGTTCTTATCAGTTAAGTTTGAGAAGACTGCTTTGAGTGGGTCCATTAGTAAGTATACTTCCTACTACCTTTCGCTATCTTTCCGTCAAAGTATTATTGCTTTGGAGGGGTCTATGATACATTTGGTTTGTTTTATGCTTCTCAGAAGACTTCCCGGATAATCCAATATGAAGTTATTATATAGGTATTTAGTAAGCCTTCTGGGCTGCATATAACTTGCTGCCACGGCTGTAGCTAACTACATAAAACTTGTATACTGTATACGAACTTATGACGTACAGCAACTACAAAGTGAAGAGTATGCAGTCATCCTTCTTGTTTTTTTTTTTCAAAAATATGAGCAAACGCGTGTTTATGTTCATTTCTCTATATCATTAGCTACTCCAATCGGAGAAAAATTGTAAGAGATTACTCTATAGGTAATGTAAGTAAACACTATTGACAAAGATGAGTAACAGCAAGTCCATAGCATTTAATAGCATAAGGAAGAGACAAAGGGCGTTCATTAAGGCTATTGGTCCAGTGAGCTATAGTTTAGTTTGTATTGCGTTTATCGTATGAAGTAAGCTGTAAAAACGTGATTATCGAAACATTTTACAGGTCTCGCAGTAGTACTTTCAAAATATAAAAAGGGGAATCAAGTAAGAAGGAATGATTGGACTCGCTTATCTCTTCAGTTCGTCTAGGTATCTGAGTGAGCATAAGTGAATAAAACTTGTGTTGTGAAATTTCCATCTTGTCAACAATAATAGCTCTTTCGTTCTAACTTGCTTCATTGCCGAGTTTTTCCAGTTTCAATGCTTACGCAGGTCTACATCCAATAACATCAGTTTTTCTTACCTGAATGTAAATCTACGGTAAGTGAACCGAAAATTTCATTATCTGCGTCGTCTCCTCAGAAATGCATAACATGTATGTAAGATACTAAGATGCCAGCGGGTTCTCGGTCGAGACATCGAATAAGATAATTCAATACACTTTACTTGGGTTTGGGATTGATTCAGTGAGACCCAATCCAACGTCTCCTAGAGTTAAGCTACCGTTATATTTACGTTCGGAAGCTGGCGTTTCCGACAGTGGGCGCAGAACTTCACAAATTCCTTCCTAACTTCTAAACCACTTCAAACCTGAAGATATGACTGAAACTTTACCAGTGACGCTAGCAGAGCCAATTAACTGACGGCTAACATTTTAGCAAAGCGTTTATTAGACACACAGCAGCTCTGTGCTAAAATGTTAGCCGTTGAGTCAGTTGGTCGAGCAAGTGGTACTAAGTTTTTGGTCCTGCATCATTGGAATGAATGTCAAATAAAATTGTGGATTTTTTTTTCGGTTCATACGGACACAGCAACGCATTTGGGGCGATAAGGGAACACATTCAGTTGACTGTCGTGTGAACTCTCTTTGAGACTACCGAGAATTGCGCAGTCCGCTGATTGCCTTCGTGTTGAAGTCAATAGCAGAGATGACACAACGGTACCGCGATGTCGATGCAACTCAGTAAAATTGCACCCTAAGACTGAATGGCTGAACAGTTTGCTGGAAATGCGACTGTTGAAACATATATTTCGTAGAAGAAAAAAACATCTGTTTTCATCGTATTTGATTCATTTAAACGTAAAGTGCTCCGCAGATAATCACGAACTCTGAATGATCGCGATAACACAACAACTTTAATTTGCGACACCATCAGCTGGTACAAATTGCCCCTCGAATGTGACC
This sequence comes from Parhyale hawaiensis, assembly GCA_001587735.2. Taxonomy (NCBI): domain Eukaryota; kingdom Metazoa; phylum Arthropoda; class Malacostraca; order Amphipoda; family Hyalidae; genus Parhyale; species Parhyale hawaiensis. Next base: position 6,074,266 of record LQNS02278182.1, read on the forward strand.
AAATTAATTGATGCTCCTTCCCTCCCCCTCCACGCCCCCAAATAACCTGTTAAGGACTCAATCGATTCGCACTGTAGCACAAGCTTCTTAGCTTAACCTACCCGGAAAGTCTATTCCGAACGTTCGCGTGACCATGTGAGTTTGTGTTACAGGCTATAAGCGAAAACTGATTACGCTTGAGACGGCCGACGACTTATCCGGGCTCCGAAGGTAAATCGAGTGTTATTAAAGCAATCCGAATTTATACTATGATGATTCTTCGGACAAGGTCCAAGTGACGTAATTCGCACCCCCCATCTTGCGCAGAGGTGATGCAGCATTCCGTGATCACCGGGAGGGCTCGTAGCGAGTGTCCCCACATTGTATGTCGCCGCTAACTGCTGGCTTGTCTTGGACTTTTAGTAAGTGTGCATCCAGTAAGTGTTTAAACGTCACAACCTCAATACCGGTATCGTTCCAAATGTGACGAGGCATTTTTTGGACAACCTCGCACTCGGGACACTGAAGCTCTTAGAATACTTTGTTGTTATTGCAATGCCCCGTTTGTGATCAGAATTCGCCCTTCAGAAGTGCGACCAATACCGTCTGAGTGTCCGGCAAAGATTGGAATAGTATTCCTTCTGGAATTTTCAAATTATTTTTGATTCTGAAGCGCTCGGATCTCCGTTGAATTGACTACATTTGAAGGTGGGCAAGTCTTTTGTGATAGTTTAATTCCATCCTCGGCAATACCAGTTGTTTCCATAAATTGGTCATTGTGTCTGACTCTCCTGATTGAAAAAAGTATTACAGACGACGTAGCAATGGAGGACAGAAAGTTGTGGTTACAGTGTCATATATAACCAGTGTTACTTAAGAGTTTTAACTTTTGTTACATTTAAGTGAAGGTTTGTCGCAACCGTCACTTTACTGATTGAATACACTAAGTTCTCGGTGTCATAGAATAATTGTGGCTATCTGTGCATTATTTCTTTCTTAATTTGCTCTTACATACAAAATATATAATTTTACTGCGCATAGAACTTTATCTAAATACCTTTGGCGTAGGTTACCTGGTCAGCAGTAAGCGTGAAAACAGTTTTCGCTTTATGCCGGTTCAGCACGATAGCCTAAATCAAGCCTGTGATATTTGACCACTGAATCGACGTCCATCAACCGGCAAACTCACGCTTTTGCGCAAGCTTTCAGGATGTAGCATGCAGTATTTTTTGCGCTCGATCCCATAGTCAAATATACACACAAAATTTTATGAATAAACCGCCCGTAGTGCCATTTATGTCGCTTTGTTCAATCACGTAGTTTCAGCAGTCAACAGCTGATTATTTTTAAGACATCATAAACTTGGACTTAATGTTAATTGTGAAGCAAGGTATATACATGGTGCTAAAAATGCTAAAATGGGCAAAATGCTAAAAGGTGTTAAAATCAAATGAAACGTGCTAAAAAAATGCATTTTGCTTGTGCTGTGTGTCTTTTGTAGCCATTTCTGTGGTCGTTCATTCTGAATAACTGCTCTGATGTGATCAATTTAAGTTGAGAAAGAATAATATGTAACTATGTATCGAATTGTAGCTAAAGTTCACATTAATCAAGCACTGAGGTATACCCTCGAAATTGAATCATAGTGGCGGGGCATATTAGTTTACAATGTAGTAGATTAGATTAGATAGACGGTAGTAGACGAACCAACAGGCCCGTTCCCAATGAGACACCGGAACTTCCGCCCCGGCCCTCTATGATCTATTGCCATTTCACAGTAATTGTACCATAATTTTCTACATTTTCCTCTTGACATTGGCACCCAGTAATAATTTATCTTAGTAACATCCCAGTTTTTTAGCTGTTTTTGTTGACCTTCTCTTATGTTAACGCCCCATACCTCAGCAGCTTTTCTGCCTAGGTAAATCAGAGCCTTCCAGGAAAGGCTGCTGCTAGTCATTGATTTTCTCTCGTGCGCCTCGAGCCGATGAGCTCCTTATAGGGGGATAATTCACTTAATTGCACATCCGATACTTCAACTCCGGCTCCTCGAAGGACTTCTTCAAGGGCGTCTGGCATAATAATAATAATAATGAGAGGCTATCTATTTTGGCACACACGTTGTATCTACTGGCGCCAACTTTACCGATGTTCGTCCTTAATAATTATAAAAATGCCCTTAGACTCGATAGACTAAGCAGGGCTCTAGGTCTATAATACATAAAAAATCATCAGAATGAGGTACGGTTAGCAGGACTTGAGGGAGGAAATACACTATTAAACATAAGTAACGAACTTGAGTAAAGGTAAGCACTAAGCAGGGCACATGGTCTGAAATTCTCAGTAATTCATAAGGAAGCAATTGATATGGAGTTACCATAGTTCACTGTGAAATATATACTTTTAAGGAGCAAACTTGATCGACCGTTGTTGACAACGTGGGTTTGATCAGGGTGGGTGCCGTATTTAAGACTTGCTGTGCCGTCTGAAGTCTTTTTACCAGTAATTTTTTTATCAGCTGCTCTTATTTTACTAGTAGTGCGCCAACCGCTGCGAAATGCTCTGTTGTACTTGCGAAAAAAATGAAGGTAGTGAATTTGCACGTTCAGTATTGGGCTTGAATAGATACTGAGGTAATAATATTTGGATTGGGTGTTGGCTTCGTGAACGTAGAGCGTCAGTTATGTGTTGAAAGCACTTAATCATTGTTATCGTAAATGTAAATGCTTACTCGTTCTATATTACACCAGTATTACAACAGCAGTATAAGTTGCTTTAAGTTGACAACGTAGCTAATTTTTATGAATGTACATGTATACTATATTGTTTTCAGCTTTAATGTTTTGGCATGAACAACAACATTTAGTTTACTCGCAACATTGCAACTTTCGATTACGGAAAGGTTCGTATATATAATTTTCATTCAATATTATAATCTTAATTGAAACTCTATATTCTACTCGCGGCATTATGACGTTCTTGAATTTGAGGGTAATTACTTTTCATCATTTCAAACTAATTGGAAAGGACACCTATATATTTTGCTCACATTGATCCAGTCTTCAATTTGAGGGCAACTACTTGTCATTCAGCAGTTGATGCTTTGCGAACTAGAGAGCACTCTGAAAGAGCATACCTCCGCCAAGCAAGGCAACGGTAACGAAAAAATTAAAGTTTGTTCTGAAGCCAAGATTTTTTCGTATCAGCACCAAAATCTAATCATTTGCGCCTTTTGATAGTCTTAACAATTGCTGTCATCTTCATGAAGATTTGTTTATAACTTTTTGAGTTATGATGCTAACAAACATTATGACAAACATGAGTCAAACACACAGACGGACCAGTCGATCATCACTAAAATTTAATCATTTATGTCTTTTAATATTACTAACAAGTCCTGTTAATTTTATTAAGATCCATTCATAACTGTAAGAGTTATTGTGCTAGCAAGCAAAAAATCACACACACTGATAAATATACGAACGAACCAATAGATCATCACCAAAATTTTGTCCTTTACTCTTCGTATTATACCTAAAAACTTATATAAATTTCATGAAAATCCGTCCGTATCTTTTTGAGTAATAGCCCTAAGAAAAAATAGGCAGACAGACAAACAAACAGATGAACAGATTTTCACCAAAAGTTAATCATCTGTTACTGTTAACATGCTTAACAATCCATGTAAATTTCGTAACGATCTTCTAATAATTTTTCGAGTAATCTTGCTGACAAATAGACAAACAGAAAGACACACGACAAAAAACACGTACATTACCCCTTCGGCGGAGGTAATAAGGTAAATATTTCTCTCAAATATTACACCGTTTTTGAAGATGAGAGTAACCACTTTTCATTCAACATTTGATGCTTTACGAATAAGGTAAACAGCTTACTCACAGTATTACACCATTTTTGAATATGAGAGCAGCTAGTTTTCTTTCGACATTTGAAGCTTCACAAATGAGCAAGTGATTATTGCGCTACTCAAAACTAATTGCCATCAAGCGACTTTCATCCATTTTCCTTTCTCCTTTCAGGACCGGGCCTCCTATCGCGAAGCCTCTCTCTCTCTCCCTTAGCACCATATCGATCTTTGGATCTTTTACCATCCCCTCAATTAATGGCCTGTTAAAAAGCGGCCGTTTTTTGGCGCAAATTGAAAAGGCATCGGCTATTTGCCATCAAAACTGCCCATTTATCAATGGCTCAGAGAGTCCTTTCCGGCTCATATAAGTACCAAGGTTTCATGGAATTATTTCATAGGCATCATTTTTATATTTCTGAAAATGGAAGTAATCCTTTACAATGATTTCTAGTTAGATTATGTTTTGCACTTCCAAATAATTGTGCATTCGTCTATCTTTATAAAGCACTTAACTGATAATTCGTCTATCTTATACAGCACTTCACTGATACTAGAATCCTCTTAATGTACACTGTGCTTTCGGAAGTGCTTATTTATCCTTAATTAACAGACCCTGTGCTTATAAAATACCTAATTTCTGCTAATTACACTGCCTGATTACTTTTACTGTTCATTGCTGTATAAAATGCTCCACCACCCTTGATATACATTGCTTTATGAAATGCTTAGTTACTCTTAATAGACACTGCTGTATAAATTGCTGTTACACTTGATATATATACGTACATATATACATCGAAGGAATTGGTAGGTCTCTGATGAAGGCAGGGTGCTCTTCAATTAAGATGCCGCATCCATATAAAACATTTGCAGTTTTCCGCCGCCTGCTGCTTATATTGAATTAACTTGCCAAGGCTTTTGATATATTATTATGTTTCTTGAAACGGAATAAATGTGTTGTAGATTTCGATAAATAGTTTGAGAAATCTACAATACATTTATGCCATTCCAAGTAAATACTATATGTATATATATATATGCATACTTATGTTTACTGTATGCTATTAAACTTTATAAAATTCTTGATTACATTGAATATACACTGTGGTTAATAAAATCAATTGATTACGTATTATGAATATTGAGTGTACTATATTAACAGATGTATTGCCCGCGTACAACGTAGTTTTTATGCCATGCAAACTTCTTGTTGCTGTTCGTTGCGCATTTTAATCTTCCATTTTCTTTAAAGTCGGTGCTAAAAATTGTTTATTTATTTATTATTCAATGTTTTCCCTGCTTCTATCACCACAAGCTCTAAAATATGAGTCAGCGGTGGCTAGCTTTGAAGCTGTTTACCGGCTAAGTGTTATCAGTGAAAAAATTAATAATGATTTTACCATGTGGTATTCTTGCCTATTGGTAAAATTGATTCAAACCCGCGGCTACAAGTATTACCTAGAGCACTTTGAAACCGCATACCTCCACCAAGTAAGGCAATGTGAGCAAAAAATGCAAATTTGTCCTGTAACGAGGATTTCATTTTTATCATCACTAACATTTGGTCGTTTGTGCCTCTTGACAGAATTGACTGTTTCTGTAATTTTCTTGAAGATCCGTCCGTAACTTTTTGACAAACACTCGGACAAACATTGGTCAAACACACATATGGAAGGACCGATCTTTACCAAAATTTGGTCGTTTGTGCTTCTTAACATTTCTAACAATTCGTGTAAATTTAATAATGATTCGTTCAAAACTTTTGAGTTATGTTGCTTACAAACATTAGTTAAACTCGTAATAAGACGAACTGATCGTCGCCAAAATTTGGTCATTTATATCTTGTAACATCACTAACAATTCCTGCAAGTTTCACTTTGATCCGTTCATAACTTTTGAGTTGTGTTGCTGACAAACATTAAATCAAACATAGTGGCAAAAAAATAAACGGTCTAACAGATCATCTAGAGATCTCGTCATATACTCTCCGTAACAGACCGACAATTTGTGTATATTTCATAAAAATCGGTCGTTAATTTTTAGAGTCATGATACAAAAAAAAAGTGTGAGCGGATCTTCACCAAAAAGTTAATCATCTTTTCCTTCTAACATGCGTAACAATCTCTGTAAATTTTGTAAATATCCGTCGACAATTTTTTGAGTTATCTATGTGGCAGACAAATAGGCAAACAGACAAACTCTGCAAAAACATAACCTCCTTGGCGAAATTAATAATCAGCAATCATTTTTTCTGTAGTGGGATTATATTGTAGGTAATATTGCATGCTATCTCTACAAAGGAATTTCCTATCACCCTTCATATCTTTCTAGTTTAATTTCAGGTTATCGAATTCGAAAAGTTGCCTAAAGTGTCGTGAGGGAGCCGCTGCCCCTGAGCTCATCTACGCCTCCAAACTCAGGCTGAGGACCCTCCCTCATATCTCGTTACGGGAGGATGATCTTGTAATTCTATTGGGTGTAGTTTGCTTAGGTTGGCTTAGAGGCTTGTCTTCCAGCCTTAATTAGCCTAACTTGGGCGTTAATGAAAACGACAGCATTTCTGGTTCACCTGCCTACAGGGCTAATTAGCTGGGCCTCTTTGACCCAAGTTCCTTTCTTTATCCTGAGCTCAGATGCGGAGACTCTTTAACTTAGCGCTATGCCCTCTATGCCCATCAAAAGGACGGGACGATCATGTTGTAGGTGTGTTATTCGCACGGACATTGACGGTTATTGTGGACAGTGAAGGGCTATATATTACAGTCGGACGATAACCAAACATAAGACTGTTCCATTTGGTTCCATTTTATCATTTTCCGTTGATTGACCAACATTTCGACAAAACCGATTCTAAAAACGGGCTCATGCCGCATTCAGATGAACGAGCTCACTCAGCTGATACTCCGAGTATGTTGCTGTCTGTGTAGATAACAGGAAAGTGCATTGCTTTCTGTGTTTTACTTCGCTCTAACTTCAAAGAGATGTAGCAAATTTAACATGTGACACTTTTATAGGGAAATGATTTGACAGTAAATATTTTAGTAACATTTTTAGTAAACGCTCAGTTGTGCTTGCAAAGGCTCAGCGTAACAGTCGGATAATTAGTTCAAAGAATTCGTTCATTTGACTATCCGCATTGACATCCTCTCATTTGATTCCAAAATAACCTGCTGACATCGATCGATACTAAGAAGCCTTCATTTTATCTCTTGTAGAGGGCAGAACAACGTGCTGACAATATCCGAGTCAAAAATTTATTTATTTCTTTATCTGAGCATATAATTTTTTTCATTTACATTGATTACTAACAATGATAAAGTCTCAGTTTATAATACCTAATTCTAGGGTGGTACAGTTTCGAACATTTGAGAGCGTGAAACGCCCTAGTTTAGTGTACAGGAAATAAATAGGCCAGATTTGGCCAACTACATGAGCACAACTGCCACCGTGGACATATACTCTATATCCTCGTCTCATAAAAATGCATTTATGCACATCTGATTTAGTTGGTCATTTCTTCAACTTCCGTAAAAAAAACTGTACGGAGATTTCGTTGGTAATACTGCTTGCTCGCAAACTTTCTTCATTTGGCTCTTATTCTATTTGACACTGAAATTGGCCGAAGCAAATTTGATTACTTCATCGTTTGTTCGACATACGTATGAAAGACCTGCTTAAATATAATTATACCCATGACCGCTTCTTCTTCAATTGGCTATAAAATTGTGCATAAACTTGAGTTCTAAAGCCATGAATTACTGTTTAATTTTTTTTTGTTAACGCTCAAGGCTATGGTATATATTAAAAAAGTGCGCGTTTCCCGCGGTAGGTTTCTTTAGAGAGCGTAATAGGATCTGAAATTCACTTCTGTTGTAGTGTCATATATTTAAAAAGTCGTTGCACATATGAAAGTGCATCGAGGTGGAACTTGCAGTCCATACTCTTCTTCAGTATGCCGAAGGACAAAATTTGCAATTTCTTTGCTCCCGCTTAAACTGCACCGGCAGCTTTTTACTACAAACTTCCTACCGTAATGTGTCTGCAAGTTATACAGACAAAAGTTACGCTTGAGCTCGTTCTTTATTTTGCATTGATTAAGCATTTTGAAGAGGTCTAAAGCGAGCTCCCCAAGTTTTTATTAAGAAGAATGCACTGCATCAGGG
>LQNS02278182.1:6082376-6111436 GCA_001587735.2 Parhyale hawaiensis
CTTGAGCTCGTTCTTTATTTTGCATTGATTAAGCATTTTGAAGAGGTCTAAAGCGAGCTCCCCAAGTTTTTATTAAGAAGAATGCACTGCATCAGGGCTCGCTGCAGTCGAGGAACGTTCTTTTAAGAAATAGTTTGTAGTTTTGTAGGGAAATATTTGCTTTGTCATGATTTAGATGTTAATGTAGTATAAGGAAGAGCCAGCGTTTTTACGACGGTGTGCAAAGGGATTTTCAGGAAAATTGGTTCTTGCTGTGTAATTTTCTGCATGGATTGTAATGGCGTGATGCTAGTTGGTAGACATCAAGTATCGCTTCCCAGCCCTTTAATTCTTCGCGTGTCTACTGCTTATAATGTTAGACTCTACTAATGGTGCTATCCTGACAAAAACGAGTGTTTCATTCACGTACTTTATGGACATTACAAACAGTGTTTTTACTATGAAAAAAGGTATTTAAATGCTCAAATGGATTCGCGCTCAGTGGGAGCCTTTGATTATGTTTTTAGTAGCGCTTTTCCTATGATATTTCTTTTTATGTCAGATATAACAGAGTTACAGTGAAGCTCAGGAAGCACTGACGAATATTCAAACCAAGTCGGAAGTTTGTCTAGCTGTCTTATGCTATCCACTGCTAAGGATAGCCTGCTTTGGCAGTACAGTCGTCTCAACCGAATGAAAGCGACACGCTGGGCTACGTCAAGGTAAAATTGCCTTGACTGTACGCCCAACCAGGAAACCCACATGCACAGGTTCGGGCTAAAGATAAATGCCCACGAGGACTCATAGGAGTGTACGACTGCAGTCAATCACAGATTGTCCGAGCTGTGGCGTCGTATTGGCGGAAGATTCGATTGAGAACTGCGCCCTCCGCCGCTCGCGCTCGACCTTAAGGCCAGTGCTCCAGTGAACGATAAAAATGCTGACTCAACATTCCAAAACATCAGAAATTTTTCTCCCTGGCTTAGGATCGAATTTGTGACCTGTTACCGAACGAGTCTGCAATTTTAACCACTAAGCTACGTGGGGCATAAAGCTCAAGACTAGTTTGTATCTCTTCCGTGCACTGTGTGCCGTATGCAACTAATGCTACTCATGTCGGAAATTCAAGATTAAATCAACCATTACAAGTTGTCAATTTAAATTCTCAATCCCAGTGATATTCGCAAAACCTGGCTGTAACTGAACTTACCTATCTGCTGTGTAAATTTGAACTCTGGTAGCTGCCGGCAAGCGCTTGAAGCACTGGTCCCGTTGTTCCTTTGGTACTCCCAGGCACAAACGTCACTTTTGTAGTATCTTCAGAACCTCCGTTAAACATCACGTTGGTTCCTCAATTAAATATTTTATATCCCTCTAGTAACCCAATTAAACAGTAGGTATCCCTTTGGTGCCTCAAGCATCGCAGTACTAATCTCTTTAGTAGTTTAGTAACACAACAACAAAGCACCTCAATTAGGCATCAATTTATTACCTCATTAAAACATCACTTTAAAAGTAATCCCTCTAGGATTTCCATTGAATATCATTTTAGTGTTTCAGTTAAACAATATCCTTTTAGCACTCCTAGTAAACATCACTTTTCTAATAGCGAGGCCACACTATACGGCCCCTTGCACAACATAACTAGTGAATGTGCAGCTTGCACGCCACAGTTCATTTACTACAGATAGTTATGTCAAGCAATAGAGCCTGCAGCACCTGCAGTTGCAGCATAGTGGCGTTACACAACAATGTATCAGCCAATAGCGTCACTCCTTAATTTTGCAGCGGAGCATCCTGGGTAATGCCAAGACAGAGGCATCTTGGGTACTTTCCAATATGGCGCCGTGTGTGCGAGTGTGTGTCACGATTGTTTATTACATAAACGTTGGTAAAATTGTTCAGTTGCAGTTTATTGTGCTTTTCATGCGTGTATAACATCTTACTTTATAGCTTGTTGTAATGCAAAGTTTTCTTGGTGAACGAATATCGTCTAATTTTATATTTTTAAACTCTTGCGAATCATTCTATTCCACGCAAAACATTCACTTCAACTTAAGCAAACTTTTTCAGATGATTTTCTCAGTGCTTTTATGGCGTTGAAAATCAAGATGCAATACAATACATCAAATCTATGGTCTATTATTTTCCTTGACTTACTTTACTTACAAAAACATGGGCAACAGGAGCGACTGCAACAATAATCGAGGCATCTCCCTCCTCAGCATTGTTGGAAAGCTGTTCGTTCGGGTCGCACTGAACAGACTTCTTATTCTAGCAGAGAGAGTCTTCCTTGAATCTCAGGGTGGCTTCCATGCGGGCAGATCTACTGTCGACGCGGTCTTTTCTCTCCGACAGCTACAGGAAAAATGTTGAGAACAGAGGCAGCCGCTCTTTGTCGCCTTTATAGACCTGACAAAGGCTTTCGACTTGGTGAGTAGGGATGGATTGTTTAAAATCTTCTCCAAGATCGGCTGCCCTCCTAAACTACTCAGCATAATTAGGTCGTTTCACAACATGACAGGCACCGTAATCTTTGACGGCTCAGCATCCGACGCCTTCATCATTCGGAGCGGAGTAAAACAAGGCTGTGTCCTCGCGTCGACATTGTTCGGCATATTTGTTGCGGTTGTGCTGCGGCATGCATTTCGGGATGCCACAGAGGGTGTATATCTCCATACCAGGTCGGACAAAGGGCTTTTTAATCTTTCCAGGCTGAGAGCAAAGTCAAAGGTCAGACAAAGGTACCTTCGGGACTTCCTCTTTGCCGATGACGCTGCAGTCACCGCTCACACGGCTGTCGACCTACAGCGGCTCATGACTCGGTTTAGCCGGGCCTGTCAGGATTTTGGACTCACAATCAGTCTGGGGAAGACACAGGTCATGGCGCAATGTGCAAGTTCTTCGCCTCACAGCTATATTTCGAACATGAATTGGAAGCGGTCCGAGACTTTGTGTACCTGGGCTCCACTATCTCGGATTCTTTCTCTCTTGACACCGAGCTCAACAGGCGGATAGGCAAAGCCGCAACCACTATGGCCAAGCTGAAGTTGAGAGTGTGGAATAACAACGAACTGTCAGAGCGCACCAAGGTTCATGTATACGGTGCCTGTGATGTCAGCACTTCCCTGTATGGCAGCGAGTCTTCCTGAACATACAGTGGCAGGATAAAGCTCCCAACACCGCCGTTCTAGATAGGGCTGGCATCCCCAGCATGCACTGCTGGCTGAAACAGAAACGTATGCACTGGTTTGGGCACGTGGTGCGCATGGATGAGGGTCGTATTCCCAGAGACTTTTTGTACGGCGAGCAGGTGCAGGGGAAGCGGCCTAGGGGCAGACCGCAGCTGCGCTACAAGGACTATTGCAAAAGAGACTTGGTGGCGCTGCATATCGACACCAACACCTTAGAAGCCTTGGCCAGCGAGCGAGCGACGTGGAGGCTGGTGGCGTCTGGAGGCTTATCCAACTTCGAGAGAACACTGTCCCTGCAGTGTGAAACCAGGAGACAGAGGAGAAATGCCTCGAACCAGAGAGATAGGTCTCCGTTGTCATTTCTCTGTCTGCGGTGCTGGAGGGACTGCCATTCCCGCATCGAACTGATCAGCCATACTTGACGCTGCTGCCGAGCTGGATCTTCGTCCCAGAGTGCAGAACCATTTTCTTCCGAGACTGAAGGTTGCCTTCTATTTAATTATATTACTAATTAAGTGTATGGCCAGTATGGGCAGTTCCAATTTGAGGTAATAAATGATAAACAATAATTGGCGGGAAAGTATTTCTGGTATACTGCAGTACAACAAAAAAAAAGGAGCCGCCGCTCGCGGCCTCACTTGTTTACACCAGCAAAGTGATGTGGCAGTCGCCCATTGGCTGAAATTGACGCCAATCACCTCGGTCGCTGATTGGCTGAGATGGTGTCACGGCGGTCACTGATTGACTGAGATTGGGCGAGAGGGTGTTCCCTTAGAGCTGGCATAACTATCTGTAGTAAATGAACCGTATTGCACGACGTCTCGATTCATGAAAAAGTTGGTAGCATAGATACGGTATACCACGAACGACGCGCTATACTGCCTGTTCGCTCGTCAGGTTGAGGGTACCATTCCATAGAGTGTACCTGGCATTAGGAACAGCCCTATTGGTAACGTCCTAAGCTGTGTGCATTCATTAACGTAAAATACAACGAATTCTTCAATATTTTTAAACTATAAAAGTTAAGATGCTTCAAAAAATCCAGTAACCCTCCCATTCGATGTGCTGTCACCATGCAGTAAACATCACCAGTGCTGCTGAATCTGCTATTCTCCCACATAGATCTTGTGTTACTGATAGCTTCTGGATGAAACCTTCACAATAACCTAGTGCTTAATTCGATTTTACGTTTTGCGACAGTGTTTTTTTTTCCTGTATAACTATACACTACAGTCAGACAAATTCGCCATAGAGGCGCCAAACATCAAAGGATATTCACAGGTATACAGCTAAGGGTTAACAGTAGCGGAGACGTCCCTTATGAGGACCGCTGGGTGTTCACGACTTAACCTCATTCATACGAGCGTGCCGCGTAAATATCGTGTCAAACAATGCTATTCCTACAACCAACTTTACAGTAGTTGCTCATAAAGATAAGGTTATTTTCCCTTCAGTCCGCAACTGTTTGGTTGCCGGGGAGATGAGAGGGCCCACGGAGCGTAGAGGCCTCGATGTCAGAGCGTCGCCGGCCCGAGCTCATCTTTAAAGTCACTTAATCAATTGTTGGGACGACCGTGGGCTCCTAAAGCCTCTGGTCCATCAGCCTCTACGCGAACATAATGCTCATTGTGTGCTAACTTGCAGGGGCTCTCGTCCCCTGCTGCTCCTTGTCCTTCTTGTTCCCTCGTCCTTGTTCTGATTGTCTAATTGGTGGCTCCAATACAGGTCAGGTGTTTCCGCCGTGCTTGTTTGTTTCGATGAGGGTATTCACTAAGCCTTGGCTTCTGCTGGTATGTCTGCTGTTTTTCTATTCGGTTTGTTTTGGGAATTTACCAATTGGTGGCTTCTGTAGGAATTTCTCTTCTTTTCTCCCTGAATCGCTGTAGTTATTTACCGATCGGTTGTTCTTCACAGGTATTTCGGCTCGTTATCTTTTGTCTCTTCGCACAGATTTGTTAATTGATAGCTCGTATGTGGGTATTACCCCTGCCTTTTTCTTGTTTTGTTCTGATGAAGAGCTATTTGGCTCCTTCTACAGGTTCTTCTTTCTATTTTTTGTCTATTTTGATGTGTTTTCTTGCACATATAAGGAACACTGCTTGTGGTGTCCCATCTCCCGTCTTCTAAATTTTGTTTCGGCAATTTACTCAAAATGTTGTCTCTTGCAGGTTCTTGGACCAAGATTTTCGTCCCGTCTCTGTTTGTCTCCCTGCAGTATTTATGTTATTGGTGTTTCTGCTATTTTTTTTCACCATTAGTCTTCTTTTTTTGCGACAGAGATTTACAAAAAATGCTTTCTTCTTGTAACGATTACCTCTTTATCTCGTCTGCATGCAGAAGCGGCGTATCAATTGTTTGTTACTGTATGTTCTTGTGTCAATTTTTGTCCAATATTCTCTGTATGTTTCTTCGCAGACATAGGTGTCCTGCTGAGTTTATTCTTATTTCTTGTTATTCTGCCGTGATAACTGTCAACTGTAGTGAAGAGAAAGCGGTGGTGTATTAGCGACAGTGTTGTTGTTTCTCTCCAACTGTTGTGAAGGTGAGCTATAGTACGGGATGCGGGTTTTCACGAGGCCCATAGTTTATACGTGAATTGTTGCTACAGTTCAAAGGGTCGTTATTCATCTTCCTTCCTTTCTTCTTCATGTCGTGTATACAATGCACTACTAATTGGCTACTTCCACAGGTGCTGCTGATCATTGCTTCTCTTTTTTAATGACGTACTGCTCCTGTAGAATGGTTTTGGGGCTTCAGTAGCGTTTTTGCGCTCATTACTTCTCTTATTTATGACCTCCTGCAGTGATAAAATATTTCAGTGCTCCTAAAGCGGTTATGCGTATTAATCCTCTTTCCTATTACGACTTACTGCAGTGATAGAATGGTTCGTTTCTTCCATTGCGCTTATATGCTCATTGCACTTCTTTGATTACCTCCGTCAAGGAGGTTATGTTGTCGAATTTGTATGTTTGTTTTGTCACCGAAATAACTCAAAAAGTTGTAAACAGATTTTAACGAAATCTACAGGGATTGTTAGGTAAGTGAAGAGGAACAAATAATTAATTTTTGGTGAAGATTCGTTCATCCATTTCTTTATTTATCTGCCTCTTTTTTTTCTTAATGCCCTAACTCAAAATGTTCTGGACGAATTTTTATAGAATTAGCATGAGTTGTTAAGTACATCACGAAGAGCAAATGAGCAATTTTTGCGACGATCTCTCTATTCGTTTGTTTGTTTATCTCTGTGTTTGATTTTACGCTTGTTAGCATAATAGCTCATAAAGTTTGGAACGTTAGTAATGTTGAAAAACATAAATGATTGAATTTTGGTGGTTATCGGTTGGTCTGTTTGTGTGTTTGACTAATGTTTGTCAGAATGTTTTTTAGCAGCAACTCGAAAAGTTATTAACGGGTCTCCAACAATTATGATCAAAGGGCACAAATGATTGAATTTTGGTGTTGATGCAAAAGAAATCATAGTTTCAGAACCAAATTGAATTTTTCATTACTTTCCCTTGCTTAGCGGAGATATGGGCTCTCAAGAGTATTCTAGTTACCTCCTCCACAGAGGTTATGTTTTCGTCGTGTTTGTCTGTCTGACTTTCTGGCTGTCTTGTTTGTCACCAAGATTACTCCAAAAGTTAGGAACGGATCCTTACAAAATATTCAAGGTTTGTTAGGCATGTGAACAGGAACAGATGATTAACGTTTAGTGAAAATCCGTCCGTCCGTTTGTTGGTTTATCTGCCTACTTTTTCTTAGCACCATAACTCAAAAATTTATGGACGGATTTTCATAAAATTTACATGAGTTATTAGGTATATTACGAAGAGTAAATGACCATATGTTTGTGATGATCTGTTTGTTTGTTCATTTGTTTGTCGCTGTGTATAATTTTATGCTCGTTAGCACTGTAACTCAAAAATTTATGGATAGATCTTTATGAAATTTACGGGATTTGTTAGTAATGCTGAAAGACATACCTAATAGATTACATTTTGTTTATGATCAGTTGGTAAGTTTATGTGTTTGACTTATGTTTGTCGTAATATTTGTTAGAAGCACAACTCAAAAAGTTATCAACGGATCTTCAAGAAAATTACAGAAACTGTTAATACTATTGAAACGCACAAATGATTAGATATTGATTTTGATGCAAAAAAGTCATGGTTTCGGAGCTAATTTGAATTTTTCGTTACCGTGGCCTTGCTTGGCGGAGGTATGCGCTCTTAGAATGCTCAGTACTTACTTACTGCATTGATAGAGTGTTTCATTGTTTCCACAGTGTATGTGATTATTGCTGATTTTCCTTAATGGCTTGAAGCAGTGATTTATGATTTATTGGTGATTACTACAGATTCATGAACCGATTGCTGCGGTGCCATCTGATCCTCCTGGGGCTCTTAAATAATTGGTAAGTAAAGTGTAACTACCTCTGTCAAGGTGGTTACGTTTTTGTTGGAGTTTGTCTGTCTGTTTCTCCGTTGTCGGTATATTAGGAAGAACAGGTGATAAACGTTTCGTGAAAATCCGTTCAACCGTATGTTTGTTTGTCTACATGTTTATCTGTTTTTTCTTGGCAATGTAATTCAGAAAATTATTTACGGATTTTCATGAAATTTGCAAGGAATGTTTGCAATGTTATAAGAAGCAAATGAACTGATTCTTGGGATGACCAGTAATCCCGTCTGTCAGTTTGAATGTATTTTTACCTCCGCCGAGGAGGTTCTGTTTTTGTCGTGTTTGTCTGTCTATTATACTGTTTGTCTGTCACCAATATTACTCAAAAAGTTATGTACCGATCTTTTCGAAATTTCCAGGGATTGTTAGGCATGTCAACAGTAACAGATGTTAAACTTTTTGTGAAAATCCGTTCACCTGTCTCTTTGTCTGTCTGCCTATTTTTCTTAGGGTCATAACTCAAAAAGGTGTGGACGGATTTTAATATCAAATTTATATGAGTTGTTAGGTATATTACGAAGAGTAAATGACCAAATTTAGGGGACGATCTGTTTGTTCATTCGCTTTTTTGTCGCTGTGTTTGATTTTATACTTGTTAGCACAATGACTCAAAAAGTTATGGATGAATCTTTATGAAATTCACCGGAGTTGTTAGTAATGTTAAAAGACATAAATGATTAAATTTTGGTTATGATCGGTTTGTGTGTTTGACTTATGCTCGTCTTAACGTTTGTTAGCAGCATAACTCAAAAAATTATGATCGGATCTTCATGAAAATTACAGAAATTGTTAATACTATCAAAAGGCACAAATGATTAGATTTTGATGCTGATTCAAAGAAAATCATAGTTTCAGAACCAATTTTAAATTTTCGTTACAGTTGCCATGCTTGGCGGAAGTAAGCGCTTTCAGTATGCTCTCTAGTTGTTTTCGTGTTTGTCAGCAACGTGACGGAAAGGCTCTTTATGAGATTTGCAGGAACTGTAATGGTGGTTAAGAGGCACCAATGACCATAATTTGGTAATGATTTGTTCATCCAATTGTAGGGTTATCTCTGTGTTTTTATTTTTTCTGTGTGTGTTAAAATTAGCTCAGAAAATTGTCAACGGATTTTCATAAAATTTGCAGGGAGTGTTAAAGACGTTACAAGGAACGATTGGTCTAATTTCGGTGATTATCAAAATTCAATCCTGGATTTAGGACCACTATGAATTTTTCGTTTACATTGCATTGCTTTTCGGAGGTATGCGATCTCAGAGTGTTTTTCTAGTTCTAAAATGTAATAGTTCCCTGTAATATTAAGTACCTCTGTGGGAGTAATGTTTATCTAGCTCGCTTTCTTTATTGGTTACTGGAACCTAAGTGAATGATCTCTCTGCTGTTCTTTATCGGTTATTCTGTGATTGCTTCGTTGGTGAGTACATCGTAACTTGCGCATGTACAAAATAGTCTCGTCTTCTAGTTTGTATATAGATAACTTTTTGTGGCCTCTTCTATCTTCTAAGATACTGGGATTCTTTACTAGAACGTCAAACCGACACTAAGGAAAATTTTATCCACATTTGTGTTTCAGAGAAAAGAATTTGGATGCATGTGTTTTCATACGTAGTTTGGTGTGTCTTCGCGATGGGCACTGCAGACGGATAAACTTATTTTGACTAAAAGAATGGGAAAACGCTTCGTAGTGTTACACGTGCAAAGCGAGACGGGGTTTCATACTATCATGCTGGTCGTTGTTTTTATTAAAAAGTTTCGTTTCTTAAGCTGTATAAATTTTTGCCCGTTTCTGAAGCATCTTAGTGCATCATTGGCTTGTCTCAAACCGAAACACATAAGTGCGTCATGAAATTCTTAGATGGATCGTCATCGTGACTCATTGACATACTTTAAACTTATTATTATGATAATATTAATCATTCATTATCTCGCTTACGGTGGATACGTCTAACGTCGATTTCACTTTACTTCAATTATTCTAGAATTCTGACGACATAGCACTAGTAGCCTGCAGAAAAAGAGATGAAGACTGTGCTACGGTGTAGTGAAAACTCTGTCGCCGGCTGAGTTTGATACTCTGAATGTCATAGGGCTGGCTGCTCTTTTTCTTCGCTATTAGATCTTCCAAATTCTGTACATTTAAAGCAAAATGAATACCTGGTTAGATGTATTTATTGTATGTCCGATATTACATGATTAACTCCCGCGACCAAAGCGAAGAGCGGTGGCAATGATTTCGTTCAAGATTTAAGTATATATATTTGTTTTTCCATCTAGAAGGAGTTGAGCAATGTTAATATTTTTTGCAGAGTATGGTGGGTTGACCTAGATGTGACCAACGCCCAAAAACTAGAATTAGCTGGCCATCAAAAATAATGGTGATAAATTTTGTTGTCTGTCCACCCATGCAAAAAGAAACAGAAGGAGTTTAGTTACACACTGAGAAATTTTGATGCAGATAGATGCATCAAAATTACATGCATTTTTTTTTCAAAATCGAAACACGCAAGTCCATCATAAAAGTAAAGTGATCATGATGCATCTAGAGTGTTATGATGCACTTGGCACCAATTGATACACTTATATGTGTCGGGTTTGTGACAAAGCCGATGATGCAACAAGATGCATCAAAAACAGATAAAATTGATGCACCTGAAGAAATGAAACTTAGAAAACAATAGCGATCTGCGTGTTGGTATGTAACCGCGTCTCGCTTCGCACGTGTTGCAAAACTACAAAGCTTTTGTTCACTTTGTTTTTGCAGAAATGTCGTTTTCTGACTGAAATATGTTTTTCTGTCTGCTGCGCTGACTCACCAAACTACGTCATGAAACACCTACGGCCATCCTGATGCTTCTCTGTGAAACACGTGCATCAAAATTTTTCTCTGTGTAATAATGAATTTTTGAGTCAGTCAGGTGGGTTGACTGAGATGTGTAAAATGGCAAAAACCTTGAGTTAGTTGGCCATCAAAAATGACGGTATTGAATCTATGACTCTCTCAAAAAGAGGCAGAAAGAGTTGAGCCATTATCACAATCTTTTTCATGCAGTCTGGTGGGTTGACTGAGATATGAAAAATGCCAAACCTCTAGAGAAAGCTGGCCATGAGAAATGATGGCGTTGAATTTGTACCCAACCGCGAGTGATGGTCTTATGCCACGGGGTGTTCTAGTTACGGTATCATTATAATTGCAGTAGAGTAAGTTAAAATGTGTCATGATGATGCACTTAGCCTATTGATAATGCACATGGATGTTTCAGTTTTGCGACATACAATGCATGTAATTTCATACATAAAATTGCATCAAAAAAATGCCGAAATTTGTGTTGAGTGAAAGTTAGTAGGGATAGCATTGTTAGTATGGTCAGCAAAAGTTATTGGGTCAAGTGCAGAAGTATTTACAGTAAGAATCTCCAGGTTATGTTCTGCTCACATTCCAATAAGAATGTAATAACCTTCTTTTTCTTACTCTTACTTATGATGTTTTATACCATACTTCCTCTTGCTCTTCCAACTAGCTGCACCCATGCTCGTAAATCCAGCGGAAGAACATCCTTCTTCATGGGTCCCACATTTGCTATGACGTACTACGTGTCCCTTCTTTTTTTTCATCTTTCGATCACTGTGTATGCAGTGGGTAGGGAAGCGTAAACTCTGCTATAATAATATTGCATTCAAATTACTAAGGTTAAATTTCTACCCACACGCCGAGCATCGCTTTGCACTAACAACTTTGAAGATGCTCCATCTCGAGCGTCGTGTCAACGGTAAAAATACTCTCGTGTTCCACTTACAGCTTGAAAAATTAATGTACGGGTGCAGGAAAAAAAAGGGTAACAGCGCAGTAACATCTGGGAAAATGCTAGGATCTTTGCAGCGCGGGCGTCGTGATTACGGCAAAAATAGTCTCGCGTTGTGCTTACATTCTGAAAAATTAATGTACGGGGATATGGTCCAAAA
This sequence comes from Parhyale hawaiensis, assembly GCA_001587735.2. Lineage (NCBI taxonomy): Eukaryota > Metazoa > Arthropoda > Malacostraca > Amphipoda > Hyalidae > Parhyale > Parhyale hawaiensis. The sequence goes on from LQNS02278182.1 coordinate 6,093,971, forward strand.
ATACGGGTGATGACATCGTGTCCCTCTTCCTCTACGTTATATAGCAATAGCACAGTGATTTTAAAAGCCTGCGTAGCTTGTACTGTTTGATTGTAGGCATATTTGTTCGTATTGCTATTAATCTATATCTTCGCTTGAAGCTGCGATGGCGCAAAAGTACTAGGTGTGTTATGTAATCATCGGTACCTCCGGGGGGTAATAAGTCATCGTTGAATTTCTTTTTCCTATGAGCGGATTGCATTGAGTGTTTCTGCTCGCCGATGATGTTTTTTTTATATTTGGAAAGCAGAATCCATCTTCGTTACATTGGAATACGGTGAACCCACTCGCATATCGGTCTACGTTGACAGTCTTTAGGATTGCGTGTAACCTTTCAAGGGGCGGCTCTAGTTTCCAATGACGTTTATACAGTTCCTGCTGTTATGGTGCTTTTTTAGGCAAACGCCAGCTTTTTAAGTATTTCAACAGTCATTTTTAATCTACGATAAATATTTTAAGATCCCATATCCAGTCATTTTCTTCAGCGCTTACGTTGCATGTTGTGTCCCGTGCACAACATGCCAGTTTTTGGACTTCCTTCGCGCGTCACTTCTTCTCGCTGAGAATGCCTTTACTTTTCTTCAAGTCGTATACTTCAATATTCAATAGAATGACTTTCCCAACGAGGAAAATTTGCAATGTCAGCCTGATGTGATGGCGCAGCTCGTCACATCAGCTATTTATGGCGCAGCGAGAGCGCGTCGTGTAATTTGTAGAAGCGCAATAGGAGATCCAAAGGCTGCTAGCATCTGTCACTTGGCTCGCGATTGGACCGTCTTCCTCCTTCTCGACGATATTAGCCATTCATGAGAGGCACTAAAACGGTGTTGTATTTTGACCCAATCCCACAGCTGAACCTCAAAGCTGCTGGGTTAATCTTGAGGAGTAGCGATCTCTGCTCACGTCATGCATGGGGAGTACGGCTGTGGATAGTGACTTTCTTGCCTTAGCAGAGATCTCTGCTGACTTCAAGGGGAGTACGGTATGCATAGTGAATTTCTTGCCCTAGCAGAGGTGTCTGCTAATTTCAAGGGGAGTACGGCTATAGATAGTCATTTTCTTGCATTGTCAGAGATCTCTGCTAACTTCATGGGGAGTATGGTATGCATAGTGATTTTCTTGCTCTAGCAGAGATGTCTGCTAATTTCAAGGGGAGTACGGTTATGGATACTCATTTTCTGGCATATGCAGAGATATCTGATGACCTCATGGGGAATATGACTATCATTGCTCCCATTCTTGCAGTAACGACAATACTGTATGTGTGAAAATGTCAATAGGAATTCAACTATCGTTGACCACATCCCTCTCTGCGTTGGTAAAAGTTTGTGCGATGAAGTCACTTGGAATATATTGTATATCCCTCCGTTGGTGAAGTTTCTGCGCTGACCATGTGAATGATAGTGTCCATGTAAACATGGCTATCGATACCAAGAGTGCGTGTTCTATCATTCTGTTTATAGGCTTTAAAAATCTGTAGCGCTGTGTTTCATTCCAGCGTTTCGTTCTTTTATATTCACAAGCTGAATCCTGCTTTTTCAAAAGCGGTAATACATATTATTCTCCACATAAATTAACACGAAGAAAAGTAAATCGACCCTAGCACTGACCGAATTACATTCCAGGCCCCTATCATAGCCACTGCAGATTCAATTTTCAGACTAATACATGAACAATAATGTTGCTTCAGCGGCAGTAATGTGTCCTCGTTCTCTTCACAAAAGCATTTGTATCAGCCTGCGCTCTGTTATTCAGAATCCTTGTGCATCTCATGCGCGTCTTCGAGCAGCAAATAGCGCTCGTTTTTATCGTAAGTTGTTTGTCTTGCAAATACACAAAGCGATGGCGTTCCGTTTCTATGGACAAGAAGCACCCGACCTTGCGTCCATGGGATGATTTTTATTTTTCTCGCTTGGTTCTCTTCTAGGAACTCAGTTGTCTTTAAATCCTCCAGTACCTGTTAATTCTTGCCTTTCTCGTACGAATAGCATTATTCAGATTGTGTCTCGGTGTTCGGCGCTCCGTACTTTAAACGGTTATATATACAGTGCTGCCGCCTCTCTGCGCATGAAATTCATTTGAATTTTTAATTTGCTTTCACCCAAGCGTGCATATCAGACTCCACAACCGCACAGGTTTTTATTTTCGAGGAACAATTATAATTACAATGCTAATACAGGTAAGGGCGGTAAGATCTTAGATTTCAGTGAGGATATTATGATGAATCATAATAGATTTGCTGCAGACCGAGCCTGGCAAATTTAATTGCTTTAGATGTCCACATATTCGCTTCCGAATTTTGACGGTAAAAGCGTTGCTACCGCAACTCTAACTGTAGGTATCTTTACTGCAAGGAGACGTTGGCAGTTGTTCACGTAGTAATTTTAGTGGAACTCAAATCTATAGTGAGGCCCAAGAAATGTCATTGTTTGGTTACGCTTATTTTTAGAATGACTAGATGGCGATAGTAACTTTTTATTTTCCATTTCGCTCTATTTTATAGTTATGATTTCCGCTAAGACTGCCGCTGTGATGAGCTTTTATTGCTGCCGATATGTTTTTATCGCTCCCTTTTTACGAAAATTTGCAGCATCTCATCTCTGACAATGAGCTACGGCGTCCAATCCATATTCCCTTCCCATTTATCATACAACGAACTGGGATCGATTTCGTTGTGCGTTTTGCGTTGATTTCTTTTTGCGTTCCTGCGAAGAAATTTACGTTAAGAAAAGTGGATTCAACTGCATGAATACATATGAACATTAGAGTGCCCGTGCTGTGAAGTATGTCTGCGAAGAATTTAAGAGGACCCGTGTTCATTCAATATACCTTTGCCACTAATATGCTTCTGAAGGATACGTTACAACAGCCTTCTCAAATTATCTAATTTTGATAAGAGATGAGTGCTCTCTCTTTCAATTCATGTAAGAAGCACAATCATCTCCCATCATAGATTACATGCGGAGAAAATCTTACATTAGAAAGCAGCAAGCCTCAGTGAATTTAAATGAATTACCCTCCGCGTATCCATGATACCGAACCAGCCTTCAGTACATCGAAGATTTTGTGTTGAAGTGAAATCAGCCGAGGCCGTCAAGATAGAGAATCAGCTCCGTCAAAAGGATCACGGCAAGAGGAAGAAAATAATGCCTACTACCAGAAAAAAATCATCGACTCGTCCGCCCTTCGTTGATTGGCTTCTGAATTTGTACGTGGTAAACTGAGAACAAACATTTGATTCGATGTATTAGAAAATTATTATAAAATAAGCTTGCAATGGCCGCGCTAAGAGAAGCTGTAATATGTATGTCTATTTTTCCGATTCCAAGAAGTTTTACAAGCAAGAAGTACATTGAGAGACAGGACTAAGGAGCCAACTTTCGCCATCTCCTTCAACCTGGTCATCGATCTCCATGGAAACTCGGCCTAAATGCAAAATTTGCTACCTGGCCTATTTTTCGCCCATTTATTTTATTAAGAGGGGGACATGAAACATGCAAATTTATAAACATATAAATATATAAACAAATAAACACACGACGGTGTTTATTATATTGCGTTTGGCTACCAGCGTAAACTTGCCCTTATTAACTACGTGCAAGTACTTGAATTCCACTGAGTACTGTGTTTCTAAGAATTGCTTATTTTAAAAGGAAAATTATTTAGACATAGCGTAACCTATTGGGTGCAAATGCCCTAGTTATTAAGCATATATCACTGTAATTACGTTTAGATTTTACCATATATTTTTCTTTCTACTAATACCATTAAATGTCAAAGGTCTCTCTCACTCTCTCTTGCAATATATGTACAATCAGAGCCTCGTAAAATACAAGTTCATACATTGCAGTGATGAATAATACTTCTACAACACGTCCTGTAATTTTTACTTCAATACGAACCCTTTCGGGTGGACTCGCGCACCATCTGCGTGTTCATGTACTGCACTTCAAGAACCCAGAAATTATCTTTAGGTCTTTTGGGATCTTCACGTGGAGCTGATAACGCTAATTCCTGGACGTTTCTCATCATTAGGAACATCGAATATCTCCAATGATTAGTACATCCAAATGGCTTCCCTTCATTAAGAGCGCACCTATACCACGACCTGCCGTGACGCCAAGGCCGTGGATCGATCGAAGAGGTCCTCCCTAAAGACGAAGGCGGCGAGCGCCTTAGGGCTTGTGGTCTCGAGTGACATGTGGGGGCGGCTGTCCTAGAAACATGTAGCCTTCTAACTCGAGTTCTTTTTTTGTTGTTCATGCCAATAAAATTATATAAATCATCATCCACATGAGAGAATGAGCCGTTTAGGGTTGATGGAACTAAAGTAGTTCAGCTGCGAATGTGGAGGTTTGAAAAAATTACGATATTCTAGGTAGCTGTGCTTTGTACACATTTCTACTGAAGTGACTTTTTTAAGAACCTTATAAGCAGAGATTCCCATTGTTAACTGAAAAAAGTTTTAACTACGGACAATTAGGTTTTCAAGATCAAGGGAGACTTCATAACATTAAATACAGTATATTATGTAGCGTGTAATCTCTATTACCTTACAGCGTCTATAGTGAGGATACCTTGATTCCGCTAATTAACTAATTCTCATGTTTTCCGTTCTAATCTTTCCGAACCTATAATAACTACAGCGCTCTGAGACTGCATACCTCCGCCAAGCAAGGCTGCAGTAACGAAAAATTCAAATCGGCTCTGAAACCATTATTTTCTTTCCATCAACACTAATATCTGATTACTTACGCCTCTTGATAATATTAACAGTGTCTGTAATTTGCTTGGAGATCCGTTCATNGGGGGGGTTCTAGTGCCGCTAGCCCCCTAAAAATTTAGGACGTAATGCCCCCATACCTGAAGACACTTTTTGAGCAAAAAAACAGAAAATTGATAATTTTGACCATTTTCGCCTAAACGACCCCCTTAAGACGACCCGTTTTCATTCAATATACGTTTGCCACTAATATGCTTCTGAAGGATACGCTACAACAGCCTTCTCAAATTTTGATGCGAGATAACTGCTCTCTCTTTCAATTCATGTATGAAGCACAATCGTCTCCCATCATAGATTACATGCGGAAATAATCTTACATTAGAAAGCAGCAAGCGTCAGTGAATTTAAATGAATTACCCTCCGCGTATCCATGATACCGAACCAGCCTTCAGTACATCGAAAATTTTGTGTTGAAGTGAAATCAGCCGAGGCCGTCAAGATAGAGAATCAGCTCCGTCAAAAAGATCACGGCAAGAGAAAAAAAATAATGTCTTCTACCGGAGAAAATCATCGCCTCGTCCGCCCTTCGTTCTGAATTTGTATGTACGTGGTAGACTGAGAACAAACATATGGTTCGATATATAAAGAAAAATTATCCACTATATAATAAAACACTGTTGTTGGTCGCTTGCTTGCTCCCTCGCTCTCTTGCTCTCTTGCTTGCTTCAATGTTGGTCCGTTTCTCCGTCACGCAGTTAAGAGTTTGATAGGAGAAAATTCCTGTACTGAAAAACAAGTAGAGATACCATACAATTTCAACGCTTGCTTAGAGTACCGGTAACAAATATAGCTCTGGATCTCCGGCCTCTGGAGCCCGGGCTCTGGATCCCCAGCCTCTGGATCCTTAGCCTCTGCATCCCCGCTTTCATTGCTGAATGATGTCGAAGTAGTTGAATCTGCCCTCAGGGGTATATTCTGGCGGGCCCTATCCTTGCCACAATATATTTGGGCATCACGCATCCAAGATTCCCGAGTGCCTTATCCGCAGGAGATATTGCAGCTTGCCGCAATTCCTGCTGACGAGGTTAGTTTTGTAAAGCTAGGTAGGTTCTCTACTTTCCTCTTTCTGTCCCGTGAGGTGGGCTGTCGATCGAGATAGCCGACCTGATACGCGGGACATCTCTAGTCTCTCTCGTGTGGAAGGACTCAAAAGAGGCCGACCACTTGAGTGTCTCCTACTACACTTTGCGCCTTGTTTCCCTGCCCGTAGTAGTGCACGTGGCCACCACGCCAACCCATATGCGGTATTTGAATACTGCACAAATAGTTTCTCTGTTGAAACGCCTGAGTTGCGGCTACGGAGGTTAAACAAAATCTATAATAAAAATCGTTGAATCTTCACGCTGAGCAGACTCCTTTTTGTATTGAATTTACATTGCAGCCAAATTTCGACGCTGGATTTTCAACAATCAGTTGGTATCCACAATACGGTGAGCCCTGGGCATTTCCAGTGAATTCTTTTGACTGAACTATATTTTTCTTAGTGCAGTGCAACTTAACGCTTGATCAATTCCAAGCTGATATTAACTCCTTATCTTGAAGGGGAGGGGGCAAGATATCTTGCTATCACAAAACTCGTGGCTGTACAGCTTGCGTTTCACTAATAGAAGATCAGGCTTGTAGGGATGAGACCTATTATACTGCAAAACCTATACCTATACAATAACAAGCTCAATCTCAAAATTTTTGCCATCATTTTTGACGGCTGGGCCCTCTAGTTATAAAATAAGACTAAAATGGCCGCGATAAGAGAAGCTGTAATATCTCTATTTTTTCAATTCCAAGAAATTTTCAAGGAAGAAGTACATTGAGTGAAAGGATTAAAAAGCCAACTTTCGCCATCTCCTCCAACCTAGTCATCGATCTCCATGGAAAGGCTGCCTAATTACAAAATCTGCAACCTGGCCTATTTTTCGCCCATCTATTTTCTTAAAAGGGGGGACACGAAACCTGCAAATTTATAAATATATAAACAAATAAGCACACGACGGTGTTTATTATATTGTGTTTGATTTGATTGGCTACCAGCGTAAACTTGCCCTTATTAGCTATGTGTAAGTACCTGAATTCCACTAAGTACTGTTTTCACAAGAATCGCTTATTTACAAAGAAAAATTGTTTAAACGTAGCGTAACTTATTGAATGCAAATACCCTCGTTATTAAGCATAAATCATTGTAATTACGTTTAGATTTTACCATCTTTTTTCTTTCTACTGATCCCATTGAATGTCAGAGGCCTCTCTCTACCAACCTACATATAGCTTTGAAATATACAATCAGAGCCTCGTTAAATACAAGTTCGTAGTGTAACATTGCAATGATGAAAAATACATCTACAATACGTCCTCTAATTCTTACTTAAATAAGACTCTTCTGACGAACCCCTTCGGGTGAACTCACGCATCATCTGCGTGTTCATGCACTGCACTTCGAGAACCCAGGAATTATCTTCAGGTCTTTTGGATCTTCTCGTGGAGCTTATAACGCTAATTCCTGGACGTTTCTCATCATTAGGAACATCGAATATCTCCAATTATTAGTACATCCAAATGGCTTCCCTTCATTAAGAGCACACCTATACCACGACCTGCCGTGACGCCAAGGCCGTGGATCGATCGAAGAGGTCCTCCCTAAAGACGAAGGCGGCGAGCGCCTTAGGGCTTGTGGTCTCGAGTGACATGCGGGGGCGGCTGTCCTAGAAACATGTAGCTTTGTAACTCGAGTTCTTTTTTTGTTGTTCATGCCAATAAAATTATATAAATCATCTTCCACATGAGAGAATTAGCCGTTTAGGGTTGATGGAACTAAAGTTGTTCAGCTGCGAATGTGGAGGTTTGAAAAAATGATGATATTCTAGGTAGCTGTGCTTTGCATACATCTCTACTGAAGTGACGTGTTTTAATATAAATAGAAACGTATAGAAAGCTAGATGAGATGTTTGCATTAGAACCTTATAAGCAGAGATCCCCATTGTTAACTGAAAAAAGTTTTAACTACGGACAATTAGGTTTTCAAGATCAAGGGAGACTTCATAACATTAAATACAGTATATTATGTAGCGTGTAATCCCTATTACCTTACAGCGTCTATAGTGAGAATACCTTGATTCCGCTAATTAACTAATTCTCATGTTTTCCGTTCTAATCTATCCGAACCTATAATAACTACAGCGCTCTGAGACTGCATACCTCCGCCAAGCAAGACTGCAGTAACGAAAAATTCAAATCGGCTCTGAAACCATTATTTTCTTTCCATCAACACTAATATCTGATTACTTACGCCTCTTGATAATATTAACAGTGTCTGTAATTTGCTTGGAGATCCGTTCATAACTTTTTGAGTTATGCTGCTAACAAACATAAGTCAAAAACACCAACGGACAAGCCGATCACAACAAAAACGTGATCAATTATGTATTTTAACATGGCTAACACTTCCTGAAAATTTCATGAAGATCCATCCATTATTTTTGAGTTATTGCGCTAACAAACATTTTAACAAACATTAGTCAAACACACAAACGGACCTACCGATCATCACCAAAATTTAAGCAATTACGTCTTATAACATTGCTAACTATTCCTCAATATTTCATAAAGATTCATTCGTAATTTTTTGAGTTATTGCGAAGACAAACATAAACTCAAACACAGCGACAAATAAACGAATGAACTAACGAATCATCACAAAAATTTGATTATTTGCGCTCTGTAATAAACAAAACAACTCGTGTAAATTTCATGAAAATCCGTCCATTACTTTTTAAGTTATGGCACTAATACAAAAAAGGCAGACAAACAAACAAACAAACGGACCGACAGAGTTTCGCCAAAAGTTAATCATCTATTCGTCCTAACATACATAAAAACCCATGTAAGTTTCGTCAAAATCCGTCCATAACTTTTTAATGTTCGTCAGAATGTTTCTTAGCAGCATAACTTAAAAAGTTATGAACGGATCTTAAAAAAATTACCGAAACTGTTGATACTTTTAAGAGGCACAAATGATTAGGTTTTCGTGTTAATACCAAGGAGGTTCTAATAGAGGTTGATACAAAGAAAACCATGGTTCCAGAACCAATTTGAATTTTCCGTTACCGTTGCCTTGCTCGGCGGAGGTATGCGCTCTCAGAGTGCTCTAGTTGATCATACTTTCGTTATTGCAACTGCTATCCTAAAAGCACCTGGAGATGAGCCCTTACGGTTGCACAATTGCTGAGTATCGAAACTCTTATTTTTTATCTCTTTCTCTTTCTGACATGAAAAAAATTCATTGCTTTAGCAGGCTGCTCAGTGACGCTCAAAGTTATAGTTTCGATTTGGTATCATGGATACGGTAGGATATCATATACCGTAGGTCCAATGGTTTTTGCTTAGCGAAAGTTGTTTCGTCGACCATTGAATTAAAATTGGAAGAATAGCTAATGCAACGAAATTATCTGTGGGAAGAAACTAAGAATCAAGATGCATGAGAGTGCTGATGGAAGCTTAAGATATCTTCAGTGCAGCGATTTCAACTTCGGCAATGCAAGAAGTGCATTCAGACTTAAGGTCGCCCTATACGTTGCCATTGATTAGATATATGGAGAAGGTAATACTCGTACAAATCAGATCAAGCCTTCAATATCTTCATTGTTTGAATTTCAAATGTCGCTGATTAAAATACCTTTGCCATCATCTTCAACCTGGCCTATTTTCTACCTATCAGATTTCAATGAAGCTTGACATGATGACCACAGCCTCTAAACCTGGGCTAATTTCCACCTATACTGTTTTGTTAAAGCGTGAGAGACAATGGACAGATAAACAAATTAATAAACATACAAAGAAACAGATAAATACACATCAATCTTTATTACTCTTCTACATATCGTATTGTAGAATAGACAGACAACTACGGGCAAAATGAAACCTCCTTAGCGGATGTAATTATGTGATTTTATATGTTTTATTTGACAATCACAGCTGCTGCATTGCTGATATAATTAATTAATAATTAACTAATCGGAGCTCAAACATTTAACCTTGTCTGTACCAGGCTGTGTTACCTCGTTACAATAGCGTTTTTCAGCGGAATACGAAGGGATAAAAAAATCCCTTTAGTAAAATAACACAATCTGTTGTGAATATGGTTAATCCAATAAATGTAGTTTCTCTCACTTAAATATTTCCCGCCTGCATGAACTTTCCAACTCGTAGTCATGTATAGCCTACACATTTTTAGGGTTGAAGATGAAGCGTATTGAGTCTTCGACCTGTCATAAAAGAAGACCGCTACCGGGAATTATCTCCTTGTAACGTCTGCAGTAAGCGCCAAATGTCACATAAAGCAGACACGAACCTCGTCTTCAGCTACCAAATGCTTTCGCCTGTCATTCCCGAACAAATTGCACTACATTTGCGATCTCCTGAAGCGTGCTACACTCCCATCGGCCTTACGAAAGTTGCTGTTGAGACAGGGGAAGAGTTATAGCAAGCCCGTAGCATTGATACAGAGGGAGTATAGCAGCGATCGAGGGTTCCAGATGCTCTACGTGTTATGGGTGTCATCTAATTTGCCATTTGGGGAAGTAAAAACCTATGTAATTATAATTTGTATCGATAGCACTGAGATTTATGCACTCAGATATTCGTTACTGCATCGGAGGTAAAAAGTTGTTATTTTGGTCTATGAAAACCTCTGAGTATCGCATCGGTAACCTATAGGATTACGATGTAGACTGCGATTCCTATCGAAATCGCGAATTTAACTATTGAGGTAAACGAAAAGCGCGTCCTTTTCACTGATGTGTTGGACCTGACCAAGGAGGTTGTAATGGGAGGCGAGAGTCACAGCACTCTTCCGGCGAGTGCACACATTGTTGAGTCACATGAAGAGAGCTGGCGTTTTGGACCCACTAAACTGGCTGAACTGCTCTCGTGCAGTGGGCTGCAGACCGTGGTCAGCACATAGCTATTAATTAAGGAAGATACAGACATGCAGTTCTTCAATATATTTGCAAGAAAATTGTGTCAGAGAATTGACATCACAGTGCTCACTTTGTTGCTGTCATCATAAGTTGGTATACAGGATACAAGTTTCATTTACATACCTTCATCCGCTCGAGATTTCGGCGATGGTTAATGGCTATAAAGCTCTGAACTCAGCACTCCTTTCTATACGAGGTCTGTGAGGTTATTCCATTTTCCGATTGGAAACGCCACTTAGCCAGTTCAAGGGAAATGTTTACTTGAAACGCTCCCGTAGGGTAAATAGAGAGGGTGCACTCCTCCCATTACGACCTCCTTGTACCTGACGTATGTGCTTTACTGTGTATAACTGTGTTGAAATTTGGGGCTGCAGTTATACGCATTGAGATTTTGCAGCCTCATTAGCCCAGCTAAAGTGAGGATATATTGGCGACAGTGCGGTTCTGTACCTGTGTATCCGTATGAAGCTTGGAGGGCCCTGAGCCTGCCCTCCGCGTGCACCATCTGTTCGGGCTCAGTACTTTCCACACTCGTCACGTAACCGTGTGCTGTGCTACAGGCTGAGAGTTTGTGCTGGGAGTCGGATTCGATCAACAATATATCGTTTATTTACCCTTTGGTGACCATCTTCTGTACGGCTAAGCGATGTTTCAGGCAATGCTATTCCTAGTAGAACTTGTCATATTTGGTCATTAAGGGTAAAGTTGGATGAAACACGATATGTTGTTCCGATACTTGTTAACTAGTGTGTGTATGCTGTAATTCATGTGAAACAATAATGTTGTTGCAGCTACAGTGCTAGATTTAGGGATTGGCTCTCCGGTTGTCATAAGTCTATTATTTCAAAGCTTTTCATAACTTGTTCATGTAAATGTGTTTTGTAGAAGAATCACATCCTGTGTTATACCTAGATAGATCATCTTTAAAATGATACTTGTTTCAGTCGTGGGTTACTGATCATACCTACGGTTATAGATCGGTCATAGATAAAATTTGCTCGTGTAATTTTAATTGTGGATTGGTGGATCGCCTTTGAAGCAATTAATAAATTATCGTTAACCTAATATCGCCAACTGTCTATACTTTAGAAGATTGAAAGACTGTTGTGCGCCCGAAGAAACAGAACTGGTGTTCGACGCTTTGACGTCATTGTTTCTTATAATTTCCAGACCTGCTATTTTTTAAAAGAAGCTTGACATCGAAGAAGCGTTTGTGGAGCGAACCGCATCTTCGGCTAATTCGTTTTCACTGCCTTCCACGGTTTCTTTTTTGAGGCGTGCCAAGTTTCTCTTTATTTTCTTGTTGAGTGCTTGTGATGTTCCTTCTCTCGAAGTTGCTTCTGGTGTCATAAGTTGTAGAGCTGGCAACATTTGTGTCTCTCAAAAAACCTTGGAAGTTATTCCAACTTTTCTAAGAAGATAGCAACTCTCGAATGGCGACTCAGGGAAGAAAATAGGCGTTAAATTTGGTGTTCAGTCTTGTTGTCAGGCCTGAAAGAATGCGTCACTTCTTGGATGACGATTTGAGAAAGAAAATATGCGCTAAATTTGGCGTTCAATCTTATATCGTAGGGACGTAAGACCCTACTCGTTGGATGACAGCTAGAAAATAGGAATAGAATTTGGGGTTGTTTTTTCATTCCTGAAATCGTACTTTATATGAATGACGAATCAATTTCATAAACTAGGCTTTAATTTGACGTTCATTCCATTCCTGTCGTCAGACCTTAAGGAATGTATAACTCGTTCGATACCGAATTCAAGATAGAAAAATGCGGTAACTAGTTTGCGTTCACTTTGTCACTTGCTGGATGACCGTTATAAAAAAAAATAAAAGAGAAAAAATAGGTGCTCTATTTAGTTTTCAGGTTCGCTGTCTCACCTTTCAGAGCTTCACTTGTTGGATGACCTAAAAAAAATATATAAAAGAGACGCTCAAGTTTGTGTTCAGTCCCGTTTCTCACGTAAAAATAAATAAATAAATAAATAAATAATACGTCACTTTCTCGACTGCTTTAGGATTTGAGCATCTCAGTTCACCAGCTCAGCATCAGTCGGCAACTGCACAGAATGACTACCCATTCAGCGAAATTAATTGCCCTGCACTTCAGAAATGGACGGCCCGTCGTTCTATGAATAATGCGGACTATATGTAAGTCCTCAATTTCTAGATTTCCATTCCGTTTGCCGTTCCGCGATGGTCGACTGTCCATGCATCCTTGGCTTCCATTGCCTGCTGCGCTATAGTAATATTTCTATTGCTATTCAGCCGAGAGGCAAGTTGGCCCTTTTCTTCAAGGTCTAGTGTACCAAATACAACATAACACAGTGTTATTCATGTTCCTACGGGATAGGCAAAATTAATCCATGCACTTTATGGCAATTGGCTGTGTTCGCTCTGAAAGTTTGCTTTCGGGCTTAATTCTAAATCGCCGAGCTCGAGTATCAACTTTCCCTAACTTTCAGATAACGATATTCTACAAGAACTCAAGTATTAGCTTGACGCTTTAGGGTAAATGAAGCTTGTGATCATTTATTTATTATTTGCCTGCTGAAACTCGGCTCTTCCAAGATCCTGTCTGCGCTCGCTGGAAATGCGTATCGGTCGAACCCATGCAGGTCGCGAGCTTGGGTTCGTTTGGCTCTCCGTTCTTTGTTAAAAGAAGTCGCGCCCCAACCTAGGAGGACCCCCATAGATTACCTTTTCTGTAGCGAGGCCTTTGGGCAATCTTTCTTGTTGTGTGCTCTTTACTTTCCTATTTTTTCTTATATTTTTACCCTCTGCTGTAACTGTATGCTTTTTCTCTATTGACTTGCCGTTGACATTAGCTGTGTTCCTCTGTGATTGGGCTCCTCTCTTCTCAAGTATCGCTTCAGTGTCTAAACAGGCTCAAGCTACGGATATAATAATGATAATGAGTCCTCCATCCATCCTAACGACGCCTCACGCAAGCAGAGGAGATCTGCTTTAACCGATTAGCAATATCTACTGCAAGCTCATGTAGAGACAACTACTGTAGGTGCACGGAACACTGCAGGCGTTGCTGATTTTGCCAGAGTTTAAACCTGCGACGCACTAGGTGAATAACCGCGATGCAATTCATAAGGCTTGTTTACATCCGACCGTTTATACAAAAGACCGTACTTATAGCAGCTAACACTGTGTAGCTAAAGCTGTTTTTAGACATCAAAAAAGGCAAATGTAGTTTTGATGCAGTAATATCGTGCATAAAACCTGGTGCTTCGGTTAACACGATACTGTTAAATTAACCGCCCAGTTTTAATTCCCTATGACGGTCTGCAGGTCCTGAATAGCTACAACATCGGGCCATGCGCTCGTAAGCCTGATATTGGTTTTAACATCCCAAATATACGTCAGTTTTCTGCGTGCCCAATTCTGACACAGCGATTCCATAGCAGCAAAGCATATTAACATAATTAGTCAGGAAATGGTATAGAAAGTAGATTTGGTATCATGAGCTGAAGCGTTTTGTGTTGATGCTTGGCCCTATTATACGGGAAAGAGACAACATTTTGTGTATTGATGTCTGGCAGAAAAATTCTCAAGGAGGTTGTAATATTCTACGTTGTGCTTTTCTTGGGTGTAGCTTACGTACGTAGTTGTGATGTACCCAAGTGTGAGTGTCAATCCCGTGCGTAGATGAGTTCTATTTGAGGTCGTCACCATACTTGGTTTTGAGGGTTAAATGCAGGTATGCTCAGGCTACAGTGGAGAATGGTGAAGTCAAATCGATAAGAACTTCTTGTTCATTTACATCGTATTATGTATAGAGATATAAGCCAAATATAAGTAGCAAGCATGCTACTTGAGATAGAGCTATAGTCAGCTCTAATCTTCAGACGCTAGGTAGGTACGAGATCTGCATCAGAGTGCTCAGTTGCTTCTTGAAAAAGCTCCTGATATACACATAACTTCTAGGCCTCATTTCGGAAAGAACCCTCAACTGCTCGGTTCTGGTTAACTTAGCGTCGGACGTCCCATTTAGTCCACGAGTGAAGTATCTGTATGTTTATGCTACTAGCAAATATCTCCAGACCTCTGGTTACGAAGTTAGAACAACTTTTACTGCTAGCTTCACCGGAAGGTCATTGAGAAATACTGCCTGTCGGTCAAGTTTTCGATGCTGGAAAGCGAGCGCATTAGGCATGGCAAAATATATACGATCTTTGGTTGGCCTTCTATATCTGAAAAACTGTCGGTGCAAACATACGTCTACACTCTACATAAACGACACCAGGAATGCATCTAACATTTGGATGTTAAAGCTAGCATCATAGACCGCAACAATACTCTTAGGTCCAAGTGGCCTCTGACGCTGGCGGCCAAAATGGGAAAAATGGGATTTTCTCAAGAGCTAGTATGAACATGTCCAGACACGGTCGTGCAGGCAAGCGCCCAAGTGCGTTCCCGCCGTATCCAAGATACTCTCTTCGCAAGAAAAATGTTGGGTACCTTGGAATTTTTTTCTTCAGTATTAGATCAAAAGGGGAAAGAATTGCTCATGAGAAAATTCCATTTTTCCGTTGCTGACTTTTAGCCGCCCGCGTCAGACCTAAGAGTCAAGTACTGTTGCGCTCTATGCTTCCATGTAAAAATGTAGGTGCAAAACGCATGCACATATAACAAGGGTGATATTTGACATGATTTTAACTATTTACTAGACAAGTGCTTCATCAGACGTCCATTCCTCTTGTGTCAATTTCTTTGGTTTCTCCTTTTCATGAAAAAATGCATAGCAACCTGTTTATGATAAATAGGATAACTAATGACGTCATCTTTACGTCAGCCTTAGAACGAGCTCGCAAGTTAGCTGATTCCGTTCATATTTTTGCAGATAAATATTAAAAATGGTGACTTTCCTCTAATATTAATGCGCGGTAATTCGCTCGCAAGTTATTGCCTACTGAACTCTCAGATAACAGTTTGCTATATAAACTCTGTGGCTGTGACGCAAAACGCGTACTTTTTTGTTTCAATTTTTGGCTTTGTGTATGTAAACTGCAGTGTTTAATTTTCATTTTCACTGTATGAAACCTTCCATTTAAAATATCCTTCATTATATTATCTTCAAACGTCTGTTGTCGTATTTTCTTGCTTTCATGATATTTTTCGATTATAATTTCTCCATGCTGTTTTCCATATTTTTTTTCATAAAATTTTCAATTTTTTTTTTTTTTTGCAACATGCCGCTGTCCATAACTCCTTGCTGCTATGAATGTGTCGAGAATCTTGATACCTTTACTTCAAAGAGACTGCATTTTGTGGGATGGCGCCTGGCTTAAGCTATCCATAAAAAATGAATTAATGCTTACTATATGGCTAGGGAGCGAGGCTCCCGCTGCCGTATTTGAAAAGAGAAGATCTGAGCTTTATATCGTACATATATTGTGACTTTGTGTTTGAAAGCCTGGTGCTATCAATGATGTTTCTAATATTTTTCGCAAAAAAGCAAACAGTATGTAAGAGTCTTTATTTCACAACTAGAGCACTCTGAGAGCGCATACCTCCGCCAAGCGAGGCAACGGTAGCAAAAAAATTCAAATTAGTTCTGAAACCATAACTTTCTTTGTATAAACTCCAAAATCTAATCAGTTGTGTCTTTTGATAGTAATAATAGCTTGCGCAATTTTCTTGAAGATCCATTCATAATTTTTTGATTTATCTTGCTAACAAACGTTATGACAAACATGAGTCAATTATACAAGCGAACTAACCGATCTGCACCAAAATTTAATCATTTATGTCTTTCAACATTACTAACAACTCCTATAAATTTCATAAAGATCCATTCATTATTTTTTGAGGCATTGTGCCAACAAGCATAAAATTAAAAACAGTGACAAACGAACGAACAAACAAACGGATCATTACCAAAATTTGGTCATTTACTCTGTTATATACCTAACAATTCATGTTAATTTCATAAAAATGCATCCATAACTTTTTGAGTTATGGCATTGAGAAAAATGAGGCAGACAAGCAAACAAATGAACAAACAAACGGATGGACATATCTTCACCAAAAGTTAATCATCTGTTCCTCCTAACATACCCAACAATCCCTGTAAATTTCGTCCAAATCGGTTCAGAACATTTTGAGTTATCTTGGTGACAGACAAATAGACAGACAGACAAACACAACGAAAACATAACCTCCTTGGCGGAGGTAATAAACCGGAAATACTTCAGAAAGTAACATTTGGTTCAACTAATTGCTTTAAAAATTTCCTACAAAGCCGTTCATATATTTCCTAAGATGCGGAAAAATATTGAGAAAAGTTTTTCACGGAATACTGGAAAAATGAAGACCGCATTCATTGTTTTGCTCTTTATCTTCTGCTTTGAAATATAACTCTAACTCTGAGACTTTTGTGATTTGTCAAAAATGCAGATAATTTGTGTGGTCAACAAGCTCATTCGTATAAGATTTACAGTATATAACTAAAGTGCCCAGGCGTCAAAAATGACAGTAATCATTTTGTAATTAAGTTTTTTAGTGTTTTTGTTTGCGGTATAGATTTTACTGCAAAATATTCCTCATACCTGCAGCCGTGAAGTTCCACTGAAGAAACGAAAGTTTTGCTGTCTGTTTAAGTATCCGCGAGCAAAATTTCCCGCCCGCAAGAAAGGCGCGCATATCAGTTTGGAAATGCT
>LQNS02278182.1:6111536-6125580 GCA_001587735.2 Parhyale hawaiensis
CTTTGGATCTCCTATTGCGCTTCTACAAATTACACGACGCGCTCTCGCTGCGCCATAAATAGCTGATGTGACGAGCTGCGCCATCACATCAGGCTGACATTGCAAATTTTCCTCGTTGGGAAAGTCATTCTATTGAATATTGAAGTATATGACTAGAGGAAAAGTAAAGGCATTCTCAGCGAAAAGAAGTGGCGCGCGAAGGAAGTCCAAAAACTGGCATGTTTTCGTGCACGGGACACAACATGCAACGTAAGCGCTGAAGAATATGACTGGATATGGGATCTTAAAATATTTATCGTAGATTAAAAAGGACTGTTGAAACACTTGAAAAGCTGGCGTTTTCCTAAAAAAGCACCATAACCGCAGGAACTGTAACCACGTCTTTGGAAACTAGAACCGCCCCTTTCAAGAGGTTATACGTAATCCTTAAGACAGTCAACGTAGACCGATATGCGATTGTGTTAACCGTATTCCATTGTAAAAAAGATGGATTCTGCTTTCAAAATATCAAAAAACATCATCGGCGAACAGAAACACTCAATGCAATCCGCTCGTAGGAAAAATAAATTCAACGATAACTTATTAACCCCCCCTCCACGAGGTACCGATGATTACCCATCACACCTAGTGCTTTTGCACCATCGCTGCTTCATGCGCATTTTTTTTAGACCATATTCCCATACATTAATTTTTCAGAATGTAAGTACCACGCGAGGCTATTTTTGCCGTAGTCACGACGCCGGCGCTGCAATGATCGCAGCATTTTCTGAGATGTTACTGCGCTGTTACGTTTTTTTTTTTCATATACCCGTACATTAAGTTTTCAGGGTGTAAATGGAACACGAGAGTATTTTTAACGTTGACATGATGCTCGCGATAGAGCATCTTCAAAGTTGTTACTGGACAGCGATGCTCGGCATGTGGGTAGAAATTTAACCTTTGTAAGTTGAATGCAGTATTATTTGAGCAGAGTTTACGCTTCCCTACTCACTGCGTACACAGTGATCCAAACATGAAAAGAAAGAAGGGACAAGTAGTACATGAAAACAAATGTGGGATCCGTGAAGAAGGGCGTTCATCCGCTGGATTTACGTGCATGGGTACAGTAAATTGGAAGAGAAAGAGGAAGTATAGTATGAAATATCATTAGTAAGAGTATGAAAAAGAAGGTTATCACATTCTAATGGGAATGTGAGCCGAACATAACCTGGAGATTATTATGGTAAATACTTCTGCACTTGACCCAATAACTTTTGCTGACCATACTAACAATGCTATCCCTACGAGACAGCAAACTTTCACTCAGAGAAATTTTGCGTTTTTAAATGTAATTTTATATGTGAAATTATATGCCTTATACGTCCCAAAACTGAAACATCCATCTGCATTATCAATGTGCTAAGTGCATCATCATGACACACTTCAACTTACTCTACTGCAATTATTATGTTACCGTAACTAGAACACCTACCCCGTGGCATAAGACCATCACCCGCGGTTGGGGACAAATTCAACGCCATCATTTTTCATGGCCAGCTAACTCTAGAGGTTTGGCATTTTTCACATCTCAGTCACCCCACCGGACTGCATGAAAAAGATTGTGATAATGGCTTAACTCCTTCTGCCTCTTTTTCGCGGGAGTTACAGATTCAACGCCGTCATTTTTGATGGCCAGCGAGCTCAAGGATTTTACCATTTTACACATCTCAGTCAACCCACCTGACTGCCTCAAAAATTTACTATTTCACAGAGAAAAATTCCGATGCACTAGGTGTTTCATGGCGTAGTTTGGTGTGTCATCGCCACATACAGAAAAACACATTTCAGTCAGAAAAACATATTTCTGCAAAAACAAAGAGAACAAAAGCGCTTTGTAGCTTTGTAACACATGTGAAGCGAGACACGGTTACATACTAGCACGCAGTTTGCTATTTTTTTCCAAAGTTTCATTTCTTCAGGTGCATCAATTTTACTTGTTTTTGATGCATCTGGGTGCATCATCGGCTTTGTCACAAAACCGAAACATATAAGTGCATCAATTCGTGCCAAGTGCATCATAACACTCTATATACATCATGATCACTTTATTATTATGATGCACTCGCGTCTTTCGGTTTTGAAACAAAAATACATGTAATTTTGATGCATCTAAGTGCATCAAAATTTCTCAGTGTATAACTCAACTCCTTCTGCTTCTTTTTGGGTGGACAGACAACAAAATTTATCACCGTCATTTTTGATGGCCAGCTAATTCTAGTTTTTGGGCAATGGTCACAACTGGGTCAACCCACCATACTCCCTGCAAAAAAATATCAACATTGCTCAACTCCTTCTGGGTGGATAAACAATTATGTAAATTTAAATCATCAACGAAAACATTCCATCGCTCTTCGCTTTGGTCGCGGGAGAGAATCATGTAATATCGGGCATACAGTAAATACACCTAACGAGGTATTCATTTTGCTTTAAATATATAGAATTTTGAAAATCTGATACTGAAGAAAAAGAGCAGCCAGCCCTATGATATTCAGAGAATCAAACTCAGCCGGCAACAAACTTTTCACTACACCGTAACACAGTCTTCATCTCCTTTTCTTCAGGCTACTAGTGCCATACCGTCAGAAATTTAAAATAATTGAGGCAAAGTGAAATCGACGTTAGATGTATCCACTGTAAGCGAGATAATTAAGGATTAATATTATCATAATGGTAAAGTCAAAGTATGTCAATGTGTCACGATGACGATCCATCTAGCGATTTCATGACGACTTATGTGTTTCGGTTTGAGGCAAGCCAATGATGCACTAAGATGCATCAAAAACGGGCAACATTCATCAGCTCAAGAGATGATACTTTTAATTAAAACGACCAGCATGGTAGTAATAAACCTCGTCTTGCTTCGCACGTGTAACACTAAAAAGCTTTTTCACTTTCTTTCAGTCAAAATAAGTTTTTCTGACTGCAGTGCCCATTGCGAAGACACCAAACTACGTATGAAAACACATACATCGAAATTCATTTCTCTGAAACACCAAAGTGGATCAAATTTTCCTTGATGTCGGTTTGACGTTTCAGTAAAGAATCCCAGTATCTTAGAAGAAAGAGGAGACAACAAAAAGTTATCTATAAACAAACTAGAAGACGAGACTATTTTGTACATGTGCAAGTTACGAGGTACTCACCAACGAAGCAATCACAGAATAACCGATAAAGAACAGCGGAGAGATCATTCGCTTAGGTTCCAGTAACCAATAAAAAAAGCGAGTTAGATAAAGAATATTCCCACAGACGTACTTAATATTACAGGGAACTATCACATTTTAGAACTAGAAAAACATTCTGAGATCGCATACCTCCGCCAAGCAATGAAATGTTAACGGAAAATTCATATTGGTCCTAAATCCAGGATCGAATTTTGATAATCACCGAAATTAGGCCAATCGTTCCTTGTAACATCTTTAACACTCCCTGCAAATTTTATGAAAATCCGTTGATAATTTTCTGAGCTAATTTTAACGCACAGAGAAAAAAATAAAAACACAGAGATAACCCTACAATCGGATGAACAAATTATTACCAAATCATGGTCATTGGTGCCTCTTAACCACCATTACAGTTCCTGCCAATTTCATAAAGAGCCTTTCCAAACTTTATGGGTCACGTTGCCGACAAACACGAAAACAACTAGAGAGCATTCTGAGAGCGCTTACTTCCGCCAAGCAAGGCAACAGTAACGAAAATTTAACATTGGTTCTGAAACTATGATTTTCTTTGAATTAGCATCGAAATCTAATCATTTGTGCCTTTTGATAGTATTAACAATTTCTGTAATTTTCATGAAGATCCGATCATAATTTTTTGAGTTATGCTGCTAACAAACATTAAGACGAACATAAGTCAAACACACAAACCGATCATAACCAAAATTTAATCATTGATGTCTTTTAACATTACTAAAAACTCCGGTGAATTTCATAAAGATCCATCCATGACTTTTTGAGTCATTGTGCTAACAAGTATAAAATCAAACACAACGACAAACGAGCGAATGAACAAACAGACCGTCTCCAAAATTTGGTTATTTACTCTTCGTAATATACCAAACAACTCATATAAATTTAATTAAAATCCGCCCATAACTTTTTGATTTATGACCCTAAGCAAAATAGGCAGACAGACAAAGAGACAGGTGAACGGATTTTCACCAAAAGTTTAACATCTGTTACTGTTGACATGCCTAACAATCCCTGGAAATTTCGAAAAGATCGGTACATAACTTTTTGAATAATCTTGGTGACAGACAAACAGCATAATAGACAGACAAACACGACAAAAACAAAACCTCCTCGGCGGAGGTAAATATACATTCAAACTGACAGACGGGATTACTGGTCATCGCAAGAATCAGTTCATTTGCTTCTTATAACATTGCAACTATTTCTAGCAAATTTCATGAAAATCCGTAAATAATTTTCTAAATTACAATGTCAAGAAAAAACAGATAAACATGTAGACAAACAAACATACGGTTGAACGGATTTTCACGAAACGCTTATCATTTGTTCTTCCTAATATACCGACAACGGAGAAACAGACAGACAAACTCCAACAAAAACGTAACCACCTTGGCGGAGGTAGTTACACTTTACTTACCAATTATTTAAGAGCCCCAAGAGGATCGGATGGCACCGCAGCAATCGGTTCATGAATCTGTAGTAATCACCAATAAATCATAAATCACTGCTTCATGTCATTAAGGAAAATCAGCAATAATCACATACACTGTGGAAACAATGAAACATTTTATCAATGCAGTAAGTAAGTAGTGAGCATTCTGAGAGCGCATACCTCCTCAAAGCAAGGCCACGGTAACGAAAAATTCAAATTAGCTCCGAACCCATGACTTTTTTTGCATCAAAATCAAAATCTAATCATTTGTGCGTTTCAATAGTATTAACAGTTTCTGTTATTTTCTTGAAGATCCGTTCATGACTTTTTGAGTTGTGCTTCTAACAAATATTACGACAAACATAAGTCAAACACATAAACTTACCGACTGATCATAAACAAATTGTAATCTTTTAGGTATGGTTTTTAGCATTACTAACAAATTCTGAAATTTCATAAAGATTTATCCATAACTTTTTGAGTTACAGTGCTAACGAGCATAAAATTATACACAGCGACAAACAAATGAACAAACAGATCATCACAAACATATGATCATTTACTCTTCGTAATATACCTAATAACTCATGTAAATTTCATGAAAATCCGTCCAAAAATTTTTGAGTTATGGTGCTAAGAAAAAGTAGGCAGACAAACCAACAAACGGACGGACGGATTTTCACTAAACGTTAATCATCTGTTACCGTTCACAAGCCAAAACATAACCTCTGTGGAATACTAGAATACTCTTGAAAGCCCATACCTCCGCTAAGCAGGGGAAAGTAATGAAAAATTCAATTTGGTTCTGAAACTATGATTTCTTTTGCATCAACACCAAAATTTAATCATTTGTGCCCGTTGCTCATAATTGTTGGAGATCCGTTAATAACTTTTCGAGTTGCTGCTAAAAAACATTCTGACAAACATTAGTCAAACACACAAACAGACCAACCGATAACCACCAAAATTTAATCATTTATGTTTTTCAACATTACTAACGTTCCAAACTTTATGAGCTATTATGCTAACAACTATAAAATCAAACACAGAGACAAACAAACAAACGAATAGACAGATCGTCACAAGATTGCTCATTTGCTCTTCGATCGTGGTGTATTTAACAACGGATGCTAATTTTATTAAAATTCGTCCACAACATTTTGAGTTAGGGCATTAAGAAAAAAAGAGGCTGATAAATAAAGAAACGGATGAACGATTCTTCACCAAAAGTTAATTATTTGTTCCTCTTAACTTACCTAACAATCCCTGTAGATTTCGTTAAAATCTGTTTACAACTTTTTGAGTAATTTCGGTGACAAGACAAACATACAAATTCGATAACATAACCTCCTTGACGGAGGTAATTAAAAAAGTGCAATGAGCATATAAACGCATTGGAAGAAACGAACCATTCTATCACTGTAGTAAGTCGTAATAGGAAAGAGAATTAGTACGCATAACCGCTTTAGGAGCACTGAACTATTTTACCACTGCAGGACGTCATAAATAAGAGAAGTAATGAGCGCAAAAACGCTACAGAAGCACCGAACCATTCTAAAAGTGCAGTACGTCATTAAAAAAAGAGAAGCAATGATCAGCAGCACCTGTGGAAGTAGCCAATTACTAGTACATTGTATACACGACATGAAGAAGGAGGGAAGGAAGAAGAATAACGACCCTATGAACTGTAGTAACAATTCACGTATAAACTATGGGCCTCGTGGAAACCCGCATCCCGTACTATAGCTCAACCTTCACAAGAGTTAGAGATAAACAACCCCGGCAGAACCCTGCCAACACACGAATACAGCTTCACACTATCGCTAATACACCACTGCTTTCTCTTCGCTACACTGACAGTTATCACGGCAGAATAACAAGAACTCAGAATAGGCTCAGCAGGACACTTATTTTGGGAAGAAACATACAGAGAATATTGGACAAAAATTGACACAAGAACATACAGTAACAAACAATTGATACGCCACTTCTGTATGCAGACGAGATAAAGAGGTAATCGTTACAAGAAGAAAGCATTTTTAGTAAATCTCTGTCGCAAAAAAAGAAGACTAATGGTTAAAAACCAGCAGAAACACCAATAAGATAAATACTGCAGGGAGACAAGCAGAGACGGGACGAAAATCTTGGTCCAAGAACCTGCAAGAGTCAAAATTTCCAGTATATTGCCGAAACAAAATTTAAAAGACGGGAGATGAGACAACAAGCAGCGTCCCTTATATGTGCAAGACAACACGGTCAAAATAAACACAAAATAGAAAGAAGAACCTGTAGAAGGAGCCAAACAGGTCTTCATCAGAACGGAACAAGAAAAAGGCAGGGGTAATACCCACATACGAGCTATCAATTATCAAATCTGCGCCACGAGACAAAAGATAACGAGCCGAAATACCTGTAAAGAACAACCGTTCCTACAGAAGCCACCAATTGGTAAATTCCCAAAACAAACCGAATAGAAAAACAGCAGACATACCAGCAAAAGACGAGGCTTAGTGAATACCCACAACGAAACAAACAAGCACAGCGGAAACACCTGACCTGTCTTGGAGCCACCAATTAGACAATCAGAGCAAGGACGAGAGAACAAGAAGGATAAGGAGCAGCAGGGGACGAAAGCCCCAACAAGCTAGCACACAATGAGCATTATGTTCGCTTAGAGGCTGATGGACCAGAGGCTTTAGGAGCCCACGGTCGTCCCAACAATTGATTAAGTGACTTTAAAGATGAGCTCGGGCCGGCGACGCTCTGACATCGAGGCCTCTACGCTCCGTGGGCCCTCTCATCTCCTCGGCAACCAAACAGTTGCGGACTGAAGGGAAAATAACCTTATCTTTATGAGCAACTACTGCAAAGTTGGTTGTAGGAATAGCATTGTTTGACACGATATTTACGCGGCACGCTCGTATTAATGAGGTTAAGTCGTGAACACCCATCGGTCCTCATCAGGGACGTTTCCGCTACTGTTAACCCTTAGCTGTATACCTGTGGATAACCTTTGATGTTTGGCGCCTCTATGACGAATTTGTCTGATTGTAGGTTAAATAACAGTTTTAATAATAGTACAAGATATATTAAATTTAATAGTCTATAGTTGTATAAGGGCATTAAGAGCTGAACACCTTTATACTATATGGACACAACAATGAGTCTATTTTACTATTTCGTAGGCATAAGGGAAAAAGAGCCCCTATAGCAGGAGACAGCACAGTAGGAATAAGAGAGCGTTATGGTGGCTTTGATCGCCCTTCTTGTACGAGATAACCTAATGCCGACACCGCAGTATAACACCGAGCGCCCAACTCGCTAAGTGGATGTGCAAAGGAGCTTTAACAGAGTCTGTTCAACCTCCTTGGGATATGTACCGTGCAGTTCTCACGTCGTTTCTCGATATGTATTTAAAGTCGGTAGTGTAGATACGGTGCCATGAATGGCCTACGAGCGCGCGGTTGCCTATATAGTATGGCCCGGCATAGCATTGAGTTTTAAGTGTTAATTGCTGGTTGATTGCGCTTGAAACCAACCCATTAGTGCCTCCAGCACAGCTGCGGACGTTACCAATAGGGCTGTTCCTAATGCCAGGTACACTCTATGGAATGGTACCCTCAAGCTGATGAGCGAACGGGCAGCTAGCGCGTCGTTCGTAGTATAACGTATCTATGCTACCGACTTTATCATGTATCGGGGCGACGTGTAACACAGTTCATTTACTACAGATAGTTATGCCAGCTCTAAGGGAACACCCTTTCGCCTAGTCTTAGCAAATTAGTGACCGTCGTGACACTATCTCAGCCAATCAGGGACCGCCGTGATTGGTGTCAATTTTAGCCAATGGGCGACTACCACATCACTTTGCTGGTGTAAACAAATGAGGCCGCGAGTGGCGGCTTCTTGTACTGCAGTATACCAGAAAGACTTTCCCGCCAATTATTGTTATCATTTATTACCTCAAATTGGAACTACCCATACACTTAATTAGTAATATAATTACATAATACGCAAGCTTCAGTCTCGGAAGACTACGGTTCTGCACTCTGGGACGAAGATCCAGCTCGGCAGCAGTGTCGAGTATGGCTGATCAGTCCGATGTGGGAATGGCAGTCCCTCCGGCACTGCAGACAGAGCAATGACGACGGAGACTTATCTCTCTGGTTGGAGGCATTTCTCCTCTGTCTCCTGGTTTCAGACTGCTGGGACAGTGTTCTTTCGAAGTTGGATAAGCCTCCAGACACCATGCACCCGCCTCTACGTCTCTCGCTCGCTGGTCAAGGCTTCGAAGGTGTTGGTGTCGATATGCAGCGCCACCAAGTCTCTTTTTGCAATTGTCCTTGTAGCGCAGCTGCGGTCTGCCCCTGGGCCGCTTCCCCTGTACCAGCTCGCCGTACAGGAGGTCCCTGGGAATACGACCCTAATCCAGGCCCAAACCAGTGCATACGTTTCTGTTTCAGCAAGCATTACATGCTGGGGATGCCAGCCCTATCCAGAACGGCGGTGTTGGGAACTTTATCCTGCCACTGTATGTTCAGGATGCGACGCAAACAGCGCATGTGCAAGGTGTTTAGCTTATGCTCCTGTCGCGCTCGTATGGTCCAAGACTCGCTGCCATACAGGCACCGTTGACATGAACCTTGGTGCGTGCTGACAGTTTGTTGTTATTCCACACTCTAAACTTCAGCTTGGCCATAGTGGTTGTGACTTTGCCTATCTGCCTTTTGAGCTCGGTGTCAAGAGAGAAAGAGTCAGAGATAGTGGAGCCCAGGTACACAAAGTCATGGACCACTTACAATTCATGGTTCGAAATATAGATGTGAGGCGAAGAACCTGCACCCTGCGCCATAACCTGTGTCTTCCCAAGACTTATAGGGAGTCCAAAATCCTGACAGGCCAGGTGAAACTGAGCCTCTGTAGGTCGACAGCCTTGTGAACGGTGACTGCAGCGTCATCGTCAAAGAGGAAGTCCCGAAGGCACCTCTGCTGGACATTTTGACTTTGCTCTCAGCCTGGAAAGATTAAAAAGCCCTCTGTCCGACCTGGTATGGAGATATACACCCTCGGTGGCATCCCCAAATGCATGCTGCACCATAACCGCAAAAAATATGCCGAACAATGTCTACGCGAGGACACAGCTTTGTTTTACTCCGCTCCGAATGCTGAAGGCGTCGGATGCTGAGCCATCGAAGATTACGGTGCCTGTCATGTTGTGAAACGACCTATATAATAATGCTGAGTAGTTTAAGAGGGCAGCCGATCTTGGAGAAAATTTTGAACAATTCAATCCTACTCACCAAGTAGAAAGCCTTTGTGATGTCTATAAAGGCGACTAAGAGCGGCTGCCTCTGCTCTCAACATTTTTCCTGTAGCTGTTGGAGAGAAAAGACCGTGTCGACAGTAGATCTGCCCGCATGGAAGCCACACTGAGATGCAAGGTAGAATCTCTCTGCTAGAATGCGAAGTCTGTTCAGTGCGACCCTTGCAAACAACTTTCCAACAATACTGAAGAGAGAGATGCCTCGATAATTGCTGCAGTCCCCCTTGCTTTTGTAAGTAAAGTAAGTAAAGGAAAATAATAGACCATAGATTTGATGTATTGTATTGCATCTTGATTTTCAGCGCCATAAAAGCACTGAGAAAATCATCTGAAAATGTTTGCCTAAGTTGAAGCGAATGCTTTGCGCGAAATAGAATGATTCGCATGAGTTTAAAAAGACAAAATTAGACGATATTCGTTCACCAAGAAAACTTTGCATTACAACAAGTTATAAAGTAAAATGTTATACACACATGAAAAGCACAATAAACTGCAACTGAACAATTTTACCAACGTTTATGTAATAAACAATCGCGACACACACACTACGCCATATTGGAAAGTACCCAAGATGCCTCTCAGCCGCAGCCTCTGTCTTGGCAATACCCAGGATGCTCCGCTGCAATAGGAGTGACGCTATTGGCTGATACATTTTTGTGTGACGCCACTATACTGCAACTGCAGGTGCTGCAGGCTCTATTGCTTGACATAACTATCTGTAGTACATGAACTGTGGCGTGCAAGCTGCACATTCGCTAGTTATGTTGTGCATGGGGCCGTATAGTGTGGCCTCGCTATTAGAAAAGTGATGTTTACTGGGAGTACTAAAAGGATAATGTTTAACTGAAACACTAAAGTGATGTTTAATGGAAATCCTAGAGGGAATACAAAAGTGATGTTTTTTATGATATAATAAATTGATGCCTAATTGAGGTGCTTTGTTGTTGTGTAACTAAACTACTAAAGAGATTAGTGTTGTGATGCTTGAGGCAGCAAAGGAATACTTACTGCTTAATTGGGTTACTAGAGGGATATCAAATATTTAATTGAGGTACCAACGTGATGTTTAACGGAGGTTCTGAAGGCACTACAAAAGTGACGTTTGTGCTAGGAAGTACCAAAGGAACAACAGGACCGTGCTTCAAGCGCTTACCGGCAGCTACCAGAGTTGAAATTTACACAGCAGATAAGTTCAGTTACAGCCAGGTTTTGCGAATAATACTGGGATTGAGAACTCAAATTGACAATTTGTAATGGTTGATTTAATCTTGAATTTCCGACACGAATAGCATTAGTTGCATACGGCACACAGTGCACGGAAGGGTTACAAACTAGTCTTGAGTTTTATGCCCCACGTAGCTTAGGGGTTAAAATTGCAGACTCGTTCGGTATCAGGTCACACGTTCGATCCCAAGCCAGGAAGAAAAATTCCAGATATTTTGAAATGTTGAGTCAGCATTTCTATCGTTCACAGTCACTATAGGAGTACTGGCCTTAAGGTCGAGCGCGAGCGGCGGAGGGCGCAGTTCTCGATCGAATCTTCCGCCAATACGACGCCACAGCTCGGCAATCTATGATCAACTGCAGCCGTACATTTATCTTCAGCCCGAACCTGTGCATGTGGGTGTCCTGGTTGGACGTGCAGTCAAGACAATTTTATCTTTACGTAGCCCAGCGTGTTGCTTCCGTTCGGTTGAGACGACTGTACCGCCAAAGCAGGCTATCTTTAGCCGTGGATAGCATTAGACAGCTAGACAAACTTCCGACTTGGTTTGAATAATCGTCCTGAGCTGCACTTTAACTCTGTAATATCTGATAATAAAAGAAATGCCAAAGGAAAAGCGCTTTAAAAACATAACCAAAAGCTCCCACTGAGCGCGAATCCATTTGATCCTTTAAATACTTTTTTTCAAAGTAATAACACTGTTTCTAATCTTCACAAAGTACGTGAATAAAACATTTTTTTTTGTCAGAATAGCACCATTAGTAGAGCCTGACATTATAAGCAGTAGGTACGCAAAGACTTAAAGGGCTGGGAAGCGATATTAGAGGTCCACAAACTAGCATCAAGCCATTACAATCCATGCAGAAAATTACACAGCAAGAACCAATTTTCCTGAAAATCCCTTTGCACACCGCCGTAAAAACGCCGGCATTTCCTTATACTACGTTAACATCTAAATCATGACAAAGCAAATATTTCCCTGCAAAACTACAAACTATTTCTTAAAAGAACGTTCCTCGACTGCAGCGAGCCCTGATGCAGTGCATTCTTCTTAATAAAAACTTGGGGAGCTCGCTTTAGACCTCTTCAAAATGCTTAATCAATGCAAAATAAAGAACGAGCTCAAGCGTAACTTTTGTCTGTATAACTTGCAGACACATTACGGTAGGAAGTTTCTAGTAAAAAGCTGCCGGTGCAGTTTAAGCGGGAGCAAAGAAATTGTAAATTTTGTCCTTTGGCATGCTGAAGAAGAATACGGACTGCAGGTTCCTACCTGAATGCATTTTTAAATGTATATATATATATATATGTAAAGTAAAAATACTAAATGGTTGCTCTTTGAGCAGCAGTGGGGGTTCTGCCAGAAACCCCACTGCTCTCATACAGAAAACACTGAGCAATATTTAGCTCCTGAAGATCTGTAACAAGACAGAGAAAGGCGTTGGGCCCAACCACTTTTTAATATATGACACTTTAACAGAAGTGGATTTCAGATATTACGCTCTCTGATGCAACCTACTGCGGGAAACGCGCACTTTTTTAATATATAACATTACCTTGAGCGCTAACAAAAAATTAAATAGTAATTCATAGCTTTAGAACTCTTGACAGTCTGATTAAAATGTTGCAAGGGAAGCTTTTCCAGGGCTTCTGAAATTCCCATCAGAGTATATTTACTCAGAGTGCTCTAAAAAAACTTACAAACATCACATTCATGTGTGCGGGTGAGAGCAAAGCTATTCAAGTGAATGGTGAATAGGGGAAGAAACAATCTACTTCATGGAGTTTCGGCAGTTTTCCAGGGAAAGGTGACCAGATGACTAATTATTATTTATCAAAATTATGCACAATCTTATAGCCAATTGAAGAAGAAATGGTCCGAGGCATAATTATATTTAAGCAGGTCTTTCATACGAATGTCGAACAAACGATAAAGTAATCAAATTTGCCTCGACCAATTTCAGTGTCAAATAGAATAAGAGCCAAATGAAGAAAGTTTGCGAGCAAGCAGTATTACTAACGAAGTCTCCGTACAGCTTTTTATACGAAAGTTAAAGAAACGACCAACTAAATCAGATATACTGTACATATATACATTTTTATCAGATGAGGATATAGAGAATATGTCCACGGTGGATGTTGTGCTGATGAAGTTGGTCAAATCTGGCCTATTTACTTCCTGTACACTAAACTAGTGTGTTTCACGCTCTCAAATGTTCGAAACTGTACCACCTTAGAATTAGGTACTATACATAAACTGAGGCTTTATCATCGTTAGTAATCAATGTAAATGAAATTATATGCTCAGATAGAAAAAAATTGTTGATTGGGATATTGTCAGCACATTGCTCTGTCCGCTACAAGAGATCAAATGGAAGCTTCTTAGCAGCGATCAAGGTCAGCATGTTATTTTGGGATTAACTGAGAGGATGTCAATGCGGATAGTCAAATGAACAAATTCTTTAAACTAATTATCCGACTGTTTTGCTGAGCCCTCGCAAACGCAACTGAGCGTTTACTAAAATAAATCACCTTGGGCTGCTCCATAAGCTGAGATTAATAATAATAATAATTTTATTGGAAAAAGGAATAGGTACATTTATTCACAATGCAATCTAAAAAAGTTCACAGAAATGGCAGGACAAGGTATTTAATAACTGAACGTTTTCCCTTATTCCAAGCCCATAATGGGTATTGGTGGTTCAGTTCTTGCGGTAATTAGTCAATTTTTATCTGACAGACGTCAATGTGTAGTTGTTGATAGGAAGAGGAGTGAGTTTTTGGATTTGGTTTCTGGTGTCCCACAGGGTAGTGTTCTGGGCCCTTTG
>LQNS02278182.1:6155549-6169601 GCA_001587735.2 Parhyale hawaiensis
GGTTTGTGACGTCAAAATTACGTCACGCCGCTGCGTAAATGCCAAAGATTCCTCGCTGCAACAGTGGTGAGACGTAATTGTGACGTCACAAACCTGAAAATTTAGGGGCGTAGCACATACACTCAAATTTGACACAACTGTCTTTTCTAAATGAACTTCGCTCAAGATGCCTCGGTTTTTGGATTACCCAAGATGCCTTTCTGCAAAAGGAGTGACGCTATTGGCTGATGCACTTTTGTTTAACGTCACAATCCTGCAACTGCAGGCTCTGCTGTCTGACAATGACTGACATAACTTCTGAAGTAAGTGAACTGTGATAAAAACAAGTCTTAATTTATTAGAGGAAACGTGCTGCATCTGAAAAAGTAGAATGACTCTCAGGATGATTTCATGCGAAAAAGCTATTAAGCATCGACGAAATTTCGAAGGGCTGGAGCTATGCAGATGAAACTCGTATCCTGCATACCAACTATGTTGAAAACAATAAATGACGACTATGACGTCATAATTCAGCCAAAATTTTCTTGCAAATTACTGAAGAACTGCTTGGCTGTATCTTCCTTAGTCACAATAGATTCATCTTTACTTAGATTGTTTAATATTTTCCTTAGTCAGTACTAGGGGCCGAGGAGTCGGAGATGTAAACTGGCTGAACCCAAGTGTCGGAGTCGGACTTGACCATCCGACTCCTCAACTCTGATTACAAGTTTCGTGCTGCGGAAGCCATATCTTTGCATGTAACTAATTTTACTACTGTTTAGTGTTTAAGTTAGAGACATGTGAAAGATAGTCAGGTATGATTATCCCGACTGTAGGCGGTGCATTCAAACGCCTTTAGCGAAGTTTCTGCCTGCCGATTTAAAGGAAGGATCTCTTCCATTTGAGCAACAGACTCTTGTCTTAATCCCGCTCTACGCGATCGCCTTTTTGCCAGAGTGATCTGACTTTGCTGAACATCTTCCATCATATTCGGCCGAATCCGTCTTGGAAACGCCATGGAAAACATTGCGAGAAAAAGTCTCGACGTGTCGATTTTATCTTCTAAGACATCGGTTCACTTTTGTCCATGGTGTGAAGTTCTCGAGAGTCTAGCTACAGTTGCTTTATTTCCGTGAAGTTTATGAAATGCGCAAAGTTTATACATCATATTAGAAAACTGCTATAATTTCAGAGGATGATAGAGAAAAATGTTACAATATGATATGCCTTTAATATAGTTGTATATTGTAGAGCAAAGCGTAGCGATATAGCTATGAATTCGTCATCCTGTAGTCACTGTTCCGCGTCTCACAAAGTTATATTAGCAATTTTATTACAAGCTTACAATTTATTACTTGTTGAAAGTGACACTTGACTGCTGAGGCATCCTTATTATGCAAGGCGCATTGCCAAGCAAACTTGGTTTCATTATAAACAAAAGAAATCATTCTCTCTCAGTAATCAGATTCCCTGCTCTCGGCTACATTGAACTGTATAGGAAAAGCCTCGAAATTTTCTTACTATTGACTGAACGCTAGAATTGATTACGTTTTAGCAAAAATGATGAAGGCTGACTTTGCTTTTTTCCAGAAAATGAGAGCTTCGATAAAATTCTAGTAGGAAACTTTTGCATTTGTGAAAGCAACATTTTTAAATCTATCGACTGCTTTTCACTGTATAAAGAACGATCATCAGGGAAAAGGTGGAAGAGTTTATCGACAGAATGTAACTTTAAAAACTGCGCAAAGTATCACACTCGCTTCCACGGCCTTTTTTTTTGCAAGTTGTTCTAATTTGTAGCTCATTTATTTTCTTAGTTTATTTAAAATGGCGTGCGTTGTTCCTTTACCGGGTTTTTACGGCGTTTCTACTTGTTGGTGGCTTGCAGGTGTTTAGTTTGTTGTTGTGTTTATATCGTGCGGGAAACTTCACACTGCTCCTGTAGAATTCGTAGAATTCTTTCGTTGATGTTTTATATAAACATATTGTGCACGTTTTCGGTCCCATCAACTCCTGTTATTATCCAGAGAGGGGGCTCATCCGTCTCTCCCCGCGTTTTCATTGAAAGTGATTTGACTTGGTATTTGCATAAGTACATACATGCAATGTACCTCATAACACTTGCTTCGGATCTACCTAGCCCAGATGTATCTTCATTTATTATTTCTTTGGTACCACAGCCTATGATATTTCTAAAGTTGTGGCACTGCAATGTATTTCTACTTGAACGGTTCTCCTCAGATGTGCTGGAGTACTGCATGGTGCCGAATTGTTTTTATTTCTCTGATACTGCTGTGATCAACCTTAAATATAATTTCCAATTTTAATTATACTATGTATGTATATTGTTGTTAGAATATTGTGGCTAAAACCCTTCATTCTTGGTTTTCTTTCTACACCAATTTGTTTCTCTTTAATGGCTTGGTAAAGAACCTCCCATTGCTGCCGTTCTGGAAACGTTTACGTTTGCATTGATATTTCTTTTCTATTTGAAGAAAAGATCTAAGATCTTTACATATAGTTGTATTTCAGAACCACTGTTCGCAAGAAAAGCTCATTTTGCTGGAAGCAACGCACTGCTTCGTAATTATGAAGTCTCACGTTTTTCTCCTTTACTTGATGAGAACTAATATCGTGACCGTGCGATGTAATGCACTAGGCAAATTGCCTGGAAAGTGATAACCGGAGGTAATTCAAGTAATGATTCCAATTTGTCATAGCGGAAAGTTGTTATTAATTTGTGAATTAAACCTGCCAAGCTCTATGTTTTAGGAATGACACAATTGTCAATGCATGAGTAAAACGGCCATTGCCATGAACAGCTTCTTGAGCTTCAACAATATTTTCTGCTGGCTGTATTACAGCGGAATCTTGGAATATGTCTGCTTTGGAAAAAGACCATATTGGTGTATGTCCTACTTGGACGCAAAAATTTTTGATTGCAATATAGCCTTCTTTGGAAGTCGAAGGTGCGTGTAACTCCAGCAAAGCCTAACCAAGCCATAATTTTGTTGTATGGAGTCACCAAAAAATGCCTTCTGTTTTTTCCTATTTGGGACAAATCCAAGAATCTGGACCAAATTAAGGATGAACATCTATTTATCTCTGCACAGCAGCACTAAAAGAGTCCGTCCAAAAATGCAGACCCCGGTAGGGCATAAACCAAGAATGATTAACGGGAACAGGTTAACCCAGGAGGCGGAGCCAAACTGTAGTGCATCATGGGTAATGAGGCGTGTGACGTCATAATGTTCAAGTACGGTAATTTGCAGCTACATATATTACATTGTTTCTTCATCATTTCATTTGGGCCTCCAGAGTGTCCTACAATCATTATAGTAGCACAAAAATATATATCAAAGCATCTACGACATATTTTAGCTCTCTGAAGGATAAAAGTTTATTATTATTTAGGGTGTTTTTCCGTAAGAGGCACGCACCCAGTGGGAGAGTTTCGGTAAAATGTAAGCCTAAGCTGTGCCGTCCCGTACGCGTCGTTAATAAATTTCGCTTCTCCTAATCGTAAAACCTACAGCATAATTGGAAAAATTATGGATTTAGCAATCGTCAGTTTCAACAACATCATTCCGTGAGACAGTTTAGGTACGTGGAATGCGGTTAGGTATTTTTTTCTTTTTCAAGTTAGCTAACACGAGTCGGACGCCACCCTACTAAACTATTACACTGCTGTAACGCGCGCAGCGTATAGCAGCTGATGTTTTTTTTTCTCTAATTTTACCGAGTAATTGTATGTGTTCTGCCTATTCTATACAGATTTTTGCTTTAATATTACTTCGATGAAAGGGAAGTAAAAATTGTTTTTCCATTATTATTTCTCTTACCAATCTATACTATAATGAGAGAGCTGTTTGTCTGTCAGTCCGTCCGTCTGTCCGAAGCCTTATTTTTCCCCTATCTAATACTGAAAAAAAAATTCGAAGTACCCAACTTTTTTGTTGCGGAGAGGGTATCTTGGATACGGGGAGGCACTTGGGCGCTTGCCTGCATGGCCGTGTTTGGACATGTTCATTTTCAGCGGTGCTACGGGCGATGTCACTTAGTTACGCCTCATCTAGACTATCAACCCTTTTCTTAAGCTAAGATATTTTCAAATATATATTTTTATGACTTATTCAACAAAAGGGTTGCGCTCGGTGCATATTAACCCTTTTGTTGAACTGAGATGTTTTAAAATATATATTTTTATGACTTATTCATCAAAAGGGTTGCGTTTGGTGCACTAGTCTTGATAAAAAATTCTATTTCGGCGTTCAATCGCTCGCATCTGAGCAAATTTTTATTGCAGTGGCTTGAAATCATTGAGGAGAGCAGATCACTGGTAAAAGACGAAAATGAATCGAAAACGTTGCGGTTTTCACTCATGTAAATCCATCTTTAGATTGCCATATTACTCTCGATAAAACTCACTTGATTTATTGCAGTTTAAAGACCATAAACTTGGCTCTAAAAGTACTTCTGATAAATTCGAGCATTTGCCGGTTGAATTCATCTGCTCTTCTACAAGCTTTTTAACCAACGTTCTTTCAAAATTTTATCCTTCAGAAAGCTAAAAAAAAGTTTGTAGATGCTTTGATATATATTTTTCTGCAACTATAATAATTGTAGGACACTTTGGAGGCCCAAATGAAATAATGGCGAAATAATGTAATGTAGCTGCAAAAAACCGTACTTTAACATTACGACGTCACGAGTACCCAACTGGCAAAAATTACAGTACTCGAACAGAATTTGCATCCGCGCCTCTTTATCATTTACGCTCGTGGGCAATATTTTGTTTTGCTATAGTTGGCACAACCATTGCAAAGACAGTACCAAGGAGGTTCTAATAGAGAGTAGTGCACCCTATCTATTTATCCTACGGGAGCATTGCGAGTAAACATTTTCCTTAAACTGGCTGAGTGGCTTATCCAATCGGAGAGCGGCATTGCCTCACACAGCATATATAGAAAGGAGTCCTGAGCTCAAATTTTTATAGTCATTAACCATCGACGAAATTCCGAGCGGATNCTTGGATACGGGGAGGCACTTGGGCGCTTGCCTGCATGCCCGTGTTTGGACATGTTCATTTTCAACGGTGCTACGGGTGATGTCACTTAATTACGCCTCATCTAGACTATCAACCTTTTTCTTAAGCTAAGATATTTTCAAATATATATTTTTATGACTTATTCAACAAAAGGGTTGCGCTTGGTGCATATTAACCCTTTTGTTGAACTGAGATGTTTTAAAATATATATTTTTATGACTTATTCATCAAAAGGGTTGCGTTTGGTGCACTAGTCTTGATAAAATGATCTATTTCGGCGATCAATCGCTCGCATCTGAGTCAATTTTTATTGCAGCGGCTTGAAATTATAGAGGATAGCAAATCACTGGTAGAAGACGAAAATGAATCGAAAACGTTGCGGTTTTCACTCATGTAAATCCATCTTTAGATTGCCATATTACTCTCGATAATACTCACTTGATTTATTGCAGTTTAAAGACCATAAACTTGGCTCTAAAAGTACTTCTGATAAATGCGAGCATTTGCCGGTTGAATTCATCTGCTCTTTTACAGGCTTTTTAACCAACGTTCTTTCAAAATTTTATCCTTCAGAGAGCTAAAAAAAGTTTGTAGATGCTTTGATATATATTTTTCTGCAACTATAATGATTGTAGGACACTCTGGAGGCCCAAATGAAATGATGGCGAAATAATGTAATGTAGCTGCAAATTACCGTACTTTAACATTATGACGTCACGAGTACCCAACTGGCAAAAATTACAGTACTCAAACAGAATTTGCATCCGCGCCTCTTTATCATTTACGCTCGTGGGCAATATTTTGTTTTGCTATAGTTGGCACAAGCATTGCAAAGACAGTGCAGTGACACTGCGAGCAATAATACTGCACTTTCTCAGATGTAGCTAAGATACGCTGCAACATACTGTGTGTGTGTAGTAGCTCTTTGCTAATTTTTTTCGTTTTTTCCCTTTTTGAAATTTTGTCTTCTGAAGTCTCGCTTTTGCCCCTGACTTTGAAAAAATTAATGTAGATATTGGTTTATATGATTTTGTTTGAAAGGAACATGAAATATATAAATGAACTAGAGGGCCCAGCCGTCAAAAATGGTGGTAAAAATTTTGTGATTAGGCTTTTTATTGTTCCGTTTCCCAATATAGGTTTTGCTGTATTATAGGTCTCATGCCTGCAGGCCTGATATTCCATTAGTGAAACGCAAGCTGTAGAACCATAAGTTTTGCGATAGCAAAATATCCTCCTTGCAAGATAAGGCAAGAATTTCAGCTTCAAATTGATCAAACGTTAAGCTGCACTAAGAAAATATAGTTCAGTCAAAAGAATTCACTAGAAATGCCCAGGGCTCACCGTATCATGGAAACCAATTGATTGTTGAACCTCAAGCGTCGAAATTTGGCTGCGATGTAAATTCAATATAAAAAGGCGTCTGCACAACGTGAAGATTGAACTGCTACGTTATGATTCAGCTAAAAAAGCATAAGCGGAATGGATTATGCATGAAAGGAACGAAAGCTCCAAAACTGAGGAGCGAGACTGAGCTTCTCTGACTGCTACGAAGAAGTTTAGCTAAAGAATAGGCTACGTGATAATTTAGCCGATGCCCGACGGGATCTAAAACTCTGTCAAAGATACCGCCTTTCATTTACCATGCTCAGAAGAAGAAGCATCCTCGTCATATGGCAAAGTTCCGAGCTAGTTTACAAAGCGAAGCAAGATTTAGAAAATGGAGTATTTCCACTTTTACTATTGACTAGATATTTCAGAAGCTATATTTGTCACAGTTACTGCAACGGCTCAATTTCTATGGTATCTTGACTTGCTTTTCAGTAGATGAATTTTTTCCTATTTAAATCTTTAACAGCGTGACGGAGAGACGGACCAACATTAGAGCAAGCGAGCAAGCAAGCAAGCGACCAACAACTGTGTTTTATTATATAGTGGATAACAATCTATTGGGAATGAATAATTATATACACTGGTCTCAATTCTAGTATTATGATACAATTTTCTATCGTCTGCTTGCTGGCTTGCATGTTTGATTGCTAAGTCTTTCCATCCCGATGCAAGATCAATGGTTAGATAGGAAAAACTCATTTTCTCACCGACCGTTGCAGTGCTAAATTTCCAATATCTACGCACTGAAGATATCTCAAGAACCTTTTAGCATTAGCATATATACTGCATTTCTCTTCCGGTCTGCAGCAATGTTTTTTGAGTGTCTGAATTCCATGATGTGCAAACTAAGAAGAAGATGATCGAAAGACAAAGGAAAGGCATTCTTTTGAGCAGAAGCATGAAGAAGAGTCAGGAATATAGGGTTTACGTACAACTTATTTATTTATTTCGTTATTTAATGACGGCGTATGCTATCAGCAAATGCATCCATAAATAAATACACAACCAAGTACAGATTGATCTAAAAGACCTATTTTTGATGATCCTGTTAGCAGTATCAATTATGAGTGCAATACTTGCGGATTATTAGTCTTAAATGTCGTATTACTTGGATCTCTTTCAGACGTCAAAGTACAGTGATTGAAATCCTGGGAGTACTATCCGTAGAGTTATGATGGCACGACATCCGAAGTCAAAGGCTCTTCGGGTGTTGCCACCAATGTTTAACTAACTCTCTACTGAGATATTCTCACCCTTTCAATTAATGCTGAGTGTACCGCATGTGACTCGTACCATACAGCGATATTTCTATAAGTAATGTAACATTAAGTTATCACCGGAAGGATTACGAACTGGACGTGTAGTAGTTTTTCTCAAGCGTTTTATTATTGATAGTAAAGTAATACTTGCCAGTAACATGTACAGCAACTGTTTTGTCTAGAGAACGGTAATAACTTTTCCCTATTTTGCACTTTAAATAATTAAGTGACTCGTCCCTGTTTTTAAAAACGTTGCTGCCTCTTCCTAATGTAATGTAATATTATCAATCGTCCAGCAATAATTTGCGTGCATGTCTTTTAAAACAAAATACTGTCCTATCTCAAGTGCGATTGTCCCACAGATTATTTTTTTGTTTCATTACTACCCCAAAAACTTTCTGTTCCAATGACGATTGAACAGTGTCTCGATTTTGTCCAATTCCGATTTTTTTGTTATATTTTTTCTTTAATTACTAGAGCCCGGATTTATTGCAGTTTTCGGCGTTAGCGGAATAACTGCAATAATTAAAATAAGTGCTATAACTGCTGTAAGTGCTATAAATGCAATATATTACGCCGTGTTCACATATCCCTCATTGTAGCGCGTGCACTTAAACTGATGGACGCGGCGCGTTGATGTGAGAGAAGCAGCTGCAGTAAACGTGCTAGACTGAAGAATGAAGCATGTCCCTTTTTCTTTGAACGCACTGCGTCGTTTAAGTTCAGTAAACAGAACTTATAAATGCTAAATTTATTCTCTGCTGCGTTCACAGATCATGGACAAGTCGATAAAAAATGTTTTTTATCTTCACTTTCATGATCAGAATCACTGCACAGTACTCCCATTTAAAAAGAGAAAACTAGAAAACCTGAAAATGTTATAAGAACACGGGCGTCATCTCTGATTTGGTAGTCCAACTGACTGCTCTGTGCTGAGTTCTCTTCTGTCAGTTTATCAGGCTATATCTATTTTTGAAATAAGCCATTCACATCGAAATTATAAGATTATGGGATACGAATGTGACTTCAAACCGACGCGAAATATAAGCGAAAATGTAAAGAAACTACATCATAAGTGAACGCGCAGTGTCATTCATATGAATGAAGCACACGTCTACGTGTGGACTGTGAAAAAAAGTTGACGCACAGCTCGTGTTCATTCTCGTGATTGAACGCATTACGATAAGGGACGTGTGAACTCATGTCATTTATTATCACTCTCACCTGTCACAAGACTTCAATAGCCATGATAAAAATTTATTCCCTTATATATTATTGTTCCATGTATTTGCTGGGGTAAAAATATAATTGAGTTGCAAAATATCAAAATCTAACTATTAAATATTTATAACCTATTTCGATCGGGGGATACATCATGGGAACAAGTAAAGCGGGAAATTTGCAAGAATCATTTTCGCCATTGGGAAGAATTGTCAATTAGCACAAGCGCAATCTATACCTACTGATAATTGGTGTTTGGAACTGAAATAGGTGTCCGTTGATCCACTGACATGGTATTCCCGTTTGCTATCTGGCGTTTTTTTTTTGTCGTTTCAATTTTTTACTGAATCTGCCTTTTCGTTGTTTCCTAATTATTCCACTCTTATTGCTTAGGTGCAATAAGTGCAATTTTTAGGTGCAATAAGAGCAATTTTTAAGTGCAATAGGGCATTTTTCAGGAGCTATAATTGCGATATTTAAGCGCAGTAAATTTGGGCTCTATTAATTACCTCAGCCAAGGAGGCTATGTTATAGTCGTGTTTGTCTGTCATTCTCTTTGTCTGTCAATTAGATTACTCAAACGCTATGGACGAATCTTTACAAAATTTACACAGGTTGTTAGGCATGTTAACTGTAACTGATAATTAATTTTTGGTAAAAATCAGTTCATCTGTCTGTTTGTTTGTCTGTCTGCCTATTTCTTTTTAAGGCCTTAACTCGAAAAGTAATAGATGGACTTTCATGACATTTATATGAGTTGTTAAGTATAATACGAAGAGTAAATGACCAAATTTTTGGGATGATCTGCTTGTTCGTTCGTTTGTCGTTATGTTTGATTTTATGCTTGTTAGCACAATAACTAAAATAAATAGGGATGGATCTCTATGCAATTAAACAGGAATTGTTACTAATGTTAAAAGACATAAATGATTAAATTTTGGTGACGATTGGTTTGTGTGTTTGACTTATGTTTGTCATAACGTTTGTTAGTATCGTAAGTCAAAAAGTTATGAACGGATCTTCATGAAAATTACAGGAACTGTTAAGACTATTAAAAGGCACAAATGATCAGATTTTGGTGTTGATACGGAGAAAATTGTGGTTTCAAAACCAATCTGAATTTTCCGTTACTGTGGCCTTGCTTGGCAGAGCTATGCGCTCTTAGAGTGCTTCCTAGTTATATATGACTCTTAAGAGACATCCTTGCTCGTTTTCAGTTGTAATGAACAGTGCCGAGACTACAGTAAACTGTATTTTTTTATTTAAATGAACTGAATTGCATGAGCATCTAGTGTACATGAGGTCAAAACTGACGGCAACGTGTGTGCTGATAGCTCCTTATATTATTCATGCCGGTGATCGTGATTCAACTACGGAGGTCCGCCAAGCTGATTGATCATCAGTAATGAATATCAGGATGGGTGAGTGCCAGTTTCATTTCCGAAGAGCAGCACGTACGATCAGTTTTGCTATGCTAAGAGCGTATGAACATCAAAGATACTTAACAGACTTAACAGGTGTTGCGCCAACGTGGGCGCAGGCACCGATCGTCCGCAGTAAAAATCTTATTTTGAGAATTTGTCAACCGTAACTTTTGTCAGCAAATATCCTCATATTTCAGGCGTATTCAAGATACGGTTGGATTGAGCCTATGTATGTTCTATGCTAATGCAGCAAAATTCACAAAAAACAATGGACTGCAAAAAATAAGCAGCTTTTTAAATTAAACTCTTTAATAAAGACCGTTGTCTATTTACCTGTTTATCTGCTTGTTAGTCTGTTTATTTGATTCTTCTCTCTTTATTTGCAGTCACGCATCTAATATTTACTTAGACCGTAACTTGTTACCAGTGTGAATGCCTGGGCACGAGGTACGTATTTACGTCAGTTGTAATCCAGTACAAGGGTTGTTGCATATTTTTACAGGGGTTTTTGTTATTACAGACAAACGGTTAAAATACGCGGATGAAATGGAATAAGACGCGCTCGTCCCTTCCGATATCTGAAGCTTAAGAGCCAGCTGGTTGAAGAATCATGAACTACCAATGCCATATCTTTTTTGCCCTCATTGACAACCGTTTGCCCAAGTAGATAAACATGAATACCTATATAAATTTATCAGATAAAGTATGCAATCGTCCAATATATGTATTGCTTAATTTTCGTGAAGTGACTTCACAATACATGGTAGAAAAGCCTGCTTGTTAAATTTTTTTTTTGCCAATTTTGTACCGCAACAGCAGCACCATTTTTCAATACGTCTAACATGGTCTTCATTCTACAAGCTCTGCACATTGTAAGTTTTCATAGTCTTAAATCTTCTTTGCTATTTATGGCCGCACCATGCAGTTTACCTTCACAGAAATAATTGCCTCCGGCAACGAGCGCTGCCCCGCGTGTTTCATTTATCTTTGCCGCGTAGCTCCCTCGCTGCTTGATTTTCTTTATAGACAGCAAAGTTTCTGCGGAAATTTTCCATTGTTTTCGCTTAAAGCTACAGTGTCTGCAGACTTTCATTTTGTAAAGTGGAGGGTAACGTCTCATACTTACCGCTATTACGGTGTAGGAATAACGTAAAGAATAATGGCAGAAGTATCTCACTTCTCGTCGGCTGCTTCCAGCAGCCAAATAATATCCGATTGATAAGTGGTGCGAAAAAAAGCCCTGGAGCATAGTATATCTCGTCGATTTCTTCCTGTTATGCCGAGGTCACACCTTAAAAATGCATCCTCAACTTTTGAACGGAATGTTCAGCTCCCACGTCGTCCCGATACATTGAAAAAGTCGACAACATAAACGAAGTGCGAGCAAAACATCCCCTCATAAGTTGAACATGCGATTGCAAAGTGCGCGTTCGGTTTCAGAGAAGTGAAGCAGAATTCATAGGAATACTCAAATACAGTATAATGCATGCAGCCTGCGATAATCTCTTGATCCTCTTGATCGGTCTGTGATTGCCTCGGTTAATACGAAATTGTCATATGAGCTCCACATGCAGTGTAATTTAAACGTTATGTTGCTGTATAGTACGGTATGTAGCTTATCTTACAGTGTTAGCCTAGGTAAGATAAGGTGAGATTAGGCATAGGGTTAGGTTAAGTCAGGTCAGAATAGGTTGTGTTAGTTACGATTAGGCTTACGTTAGGATAGGTTAGGTCAGTTATGATAGATGTCTAACTAGACGTATAGGCACACATTTAGTACACCGGTATCTCTTGTAGATCACGTGCTACACTAGAATATGTACACCTACTATAATATAGCAGTAAGTGTCTTCTTGTTACTGCGACTGTTTGTGTCGAATGTGGAAGAAAGGGTTAATCCTAGCACGTGACTGCGTCAAGCACTCTTACGAACTAATGAAGGTTTACAGCTAGCAATTTTCTAATTCCCCAGCTTAAGTTGACATCAGCAATTGGATTCTATTTCAGTGTTCGTGCCGAGCGACGATTTCCTCGCT
Organism: Parhyale hawaiensis; assembly: GCA_001587735.2. Classification (NCBI taxonomy): domain Eukaryota; kingdom Metazoa; phylum Arthropoda; class Malacostraca; order Amphipoda; family Hyalidae; genus Parhyale; species Parhyale hawaiensis. The sequence goes on from LQNS02278182.1 coordinate 6,167,908, forward strand.
TGCCTTGTCCTATAGTTTGTGTGGCTTGATGCTGTCGCTGTCATCGCTTCGTAATTATACTACGTCGTTAGACAGGAACGTTCCCTGCTAGATCTTGAAAGAGCAGTTTTGCTACGTCTGATTGCTTCATTCATAAGCACTCCCGACAACGTCTGGAAATCTGGGAATAGCATATATTCGGCCCATTCTTTTAATTTAAAACATTTCTTTGTCAGAGTTTGTTTTTGATAATGCCGCTTAGAAATACTTGATAATGGTATCTCTCGCAGTTACGTTTATATTCCCGTTATGATTTTAATACTTAGTTCATATATTATAGGTTTATTTTGCATCACTCATTTTCTACATTTTAGAGAAGTGTTACTTCATGTCGTGATTGCTTCATTAGTAGACGATACCGTCAGATTTTAAATCTCGTAGCTCGTGCCACGTCTTTATTACGAGTGTTGCATAATTACACTTTTCTGCATAGAAGACAGCTATGTCCTGCCGCAACACTTAATCGAGCAGCTGAAAAATTGTTTCATAAAATAGCGTTATGGAGTAACTATTTATAGTCATTATCCCTGTAAAAGGGCGAAGTAATGAATTGTGGTTAAAGCGATCTCCGTAAAGTGCTGAAATATTGCGCGTGAAAACATTTTACGACTTTCCTTAGTTTTTATTTCGATTTTCGGTGCACTTTTTGCGTGTAGCTCACTGTCTTGAACGTTCTATTCTTCCATAAGCACCGCAAATACATTTTACTTCCGAAACGCTCTTGACAATCGAAACCAGTGAAATTCTTCGCATAAACTCGTTCTCTTGACATATATGTACGTTCATTTGTCTTGCAGTTTGTCATGTTCCATTTATATATTCTGGAGCACAAGTTTTGAAGAGCAAGGAGTCGCTTAAGTCGCGTAACAACCACTCGAAGTCACTGCACTTAGCTGAGTCTCCCTTCCTACCCTCTATTTAATGTACTCCTCCCCGACGCCCCAGCATTCACGGTGCCTTTAGTAACTGCGAATTACAAGCGACTCTCCGTCGTATTATGACTGCCCTGCTCTAGGCACCCCACTGCAACGTAAGTCGGCTCTGTATTAAACACTCAGGAGCTTTGAGAGTTTCGCAGAGAATGGTCTCGAAAGGGGACAAGCGCTCTTGATCCCTGTGTTCTCCCTTACGACGATAATGTTGTTTTGGTGTGTACTGGTCCTTAACCCCTTATTGTCCTTCATGACTCTAGACAATAAAGCTGTTTTGGCGTGTGCTAATTTTTAGTTCCTTGATGTCCTTTTCTGCCTCCCACAGGATTATCAAATTATTTTGGTGCGTAATGGTCCATAACTATATACTGTCGTATGTCTCCCACAGGATGATAATATTGTTAAAGTGCGTAATGGTCCATAACTCTATACTGTCGTATGTCTCTCACAGGATGATAACATTGTTTAGGTGCGTAATGGTCCATAACTCTTTACTGTCGTATGTCTCCCTCAGGATTACTGGTCCTTAACTCTTTATTATTATTATTAAAACTTCACGCTTGGGCTCCCACGGACAGGTTATACAACCCAAATGAAGCATTTGCAACATCGGGAAGCCCAAAACGCTGCTAAAGGAAATCCAGCAAAAACCATTAACAGCCGACTTAAAAGCCTGCAGGCCAACACGACCAAAAGCCGATGCAGGCAACAAATTCCAAACTT
>LQNS02278182.1:6170062-6191612 GCA_001587735.2 Parhyale hawaiensis
ACAGAACCCTACCACCCACACCAAAGGACTCCAGCTTGTACAGTAGACCACTATGGTTAACCCTGTCAAACGCAGCGCTGAAGTCCAACTGGACAAGGCGTGCCTCAGACCTACCTTTACGGTCGTATGTCTCCCTGAGGATGATCATGCTGTTTATAGGTGTGTACGGGTATTTCAACACCCGCATTAAATAATAAAGTTCGTACCAGTAGCGCTGTTGAAAACATGACCGAATGCTATTTTTGAAAGTTAGAGGGTTAGTAGCACGAACGTGCAGAGTGGCATTAAATAAGCCTCCCTCTCGAACAAATATCAAGGCTCCAGTATGGTATCCACTCTGCAGACCATCATCAGCTGTAGTCATTTTTTCAGAGGAGTATTATGCTTGGAAAAGTATCTGCAGTTCATCATAGTCACTGGAATCAAAGCCGTAATTATGGATATTGCTGCAGATGCTTGCCGAGAGTTTGGCTATTAAAAAAAAAACTTCTTGAAGAATCCCAAAGTCTGGCACAATAGGAAGAATAATGTCCATCGCGATCAACTATTCTCTACAATAAACTTGATACCTAGCGTGAGATGTGCTGGCTAGATCACCATGGCTTTCATTTGTCATGCGAGCCGCTTGCGGTGTTATACGTCGCCCATAGCGGACGTTAATTACCGCCTTTATTGGTCGTTATCCCGCAGCCTTGGCTCCTTTGCCGTAAATCCTGCTGAATTTTATAGAACCGTCTAGAAGACAACCGTGCCTCAACCTTTCTTCGTTTTTGAAACATTTTTGGTGTAACTTTTACAGTAATACAACTCAAATGAAATACCAAGTAGATACGCTCACCTGAGATATCTTTGTGATTGGCTGCTATGTTCAAACGCAGCTGGTCATGAGATGATTGTCTGATTTCGAAAAATGAATATAACCTGCACTGCAACAAGCCTCGTCAGAGCATTAGTGGTAAATACAATTTTGCACATGACTGCTGCAGTATTTTACAAGTTCTACTTGACCATTGGCATTGGTGAAGACTTTCTTTTTGGTTCATCAAAGTGCGCTATCCTGTTGCCTAGTAGTGATGGCCGCCAACTGCTGTGATGTATGCGTCGTATGTGATGCAGAAGTGTCCAAATTAACTTTTCCAGCGGGACCCGTGAACATTCCACATTTGATTAATGTCTTTACTTTCTAAACTGTGCTAGACCTCCGCTCCGCGATTACAGCTTACCTTAGATTGAGCTAGTCAGCTCTTCTAACGTAACTCATCCCGAATAAGTTAGCGGCCGTCACTGAACGCTGACGAACTCTGTCTAACCCAACAATGTCTGTCTACCCTCACATATATCGTGTAAGTTAACGCGAGTTGTAAATCCTAATGCTTGATATGTATGCCTTTACTAACATAACGTACAATCTATTCACATTCTTTTCAACCCTATCAGCTTATCATCAATGATTGCATTTCTTCAATTTGTGTTTCTCTTTTAATGTCTCATGAATTTTCTCTTCTATCTTTATCGTTTTTTTTACACACATGATTGGGAGACCCGTTGGAATTCCTCGGTAATCACTTATTATTAGTTTTTAAATCTTTTATATGCAGTAAACAGAAATGGAGGACTTTATATGAAACATTGCCATGTCTGATCATATTAATTTCCACCTTAATAATTAGTTAGCAAAATTCTCAGAAAATCCTGTGGAAATTCTCGGCTTCATCTTAACCCAGCTAAGTTCAGAGGGTCGTGTGACATCAAATCTCAAAAATGTATTGGCCTTTTTTTTTGTAGATGCTTGGCTATTGGTGGCCACCTAATTCCACTATATTTTGAAACACAGTTGTTGGTCGCTTGCTTGCTCTAATGTTGGTCCGTCTCTCCGTCACGCTCTATGGAAAGAATATAGGAAGAAATTCGAGTGATGAAGACGGTATTAATGGGGGCACTTTATGGAAATAAGATCGAAAGTAATTCGAGTGTTGAAGACGGTATATAATGGAGGGGGGGCGTTGATCTTTTGAACTCCAGCTGAGAAATCTGAGCTCGCCTACATCACTCTGTTTGGTCATGTTCAAAGGTGCTACGGAAGATGTTTCCAGGCATAATTTTGAATTTCCATGTAAGAAGCTCTCTGAGAAGTAAATAGCACAAAGAGACAACGGGGGATTTCGGGAAGTACTAAGTTTCTGCCGTCATTTATGACGGCTAGGCCTTCTAGTGATCTTATATTAATACTTCAGATGAAAGCAAGACTAACTCTCCTGCATCGTTTCAAATTGTCTTATACTCTAGCTTTCTCGCTACTAAAATTTAAAAAGAGTAAGTTACTTGTGGGCCACCCTTTATTATAGTGGAAAATCGAATGCCTAATGATTGGTTACTTTCAAAGGACTAACTTAATGCCATAAGTAACACTAGGCCAGCGGCAACCCTTTGGATCACTTAGTTTTGAAAATATTTTAATACATCTCACATCCCTCTGACGACCCCCGTTTTCGTCTTATTTTTCTAGTCTTTATAAGGCTGCTTGAACGAAATTGCTACATTTTGTCTGTAAGCTTAGGTAATAATACACACTAATACACAATCGTTGGTTGGTTGCGTGCTTGCTTGCTCCCTTGGTTAGTGCTTTTCGTCAAGATCTTGAGGATTTAGATAGGAGAAAAGTCATCTACTAAATACCAAAATGAGATGCCAGGAAATTTCAGACGTGAATTGCGAGAGCAGTTGTAGTTTCTGGAATATGGGCTCGAAAATCGAAAAACTGCATTTTCTGAATCCAGCTTCACTTTGAAAAAAGCTTGGTGCTATTTGATATGATTCTTTTGAACGTGGTAAGTGAAAGGCGGTATCTTTGATAGAGTTTTTTTTTATCCTGTCGTGCAAAGCTATTTCGCAGATTTTAGTTGAATATTTTCGTAGCAGTTAGAGACGTTTAATCTTGGTTGGAGATTTCGTTCCTATCATGCTTAATCTATTTCGCTTAGGTTTTCCTCTGTTGAATATTTCTGTGGGCGTATAATGGATACGGAGTTTGGAAGGCTTCTGACAGAAAACTCTTATATTATAGATTTTAGTATCTTAGTGAACTCTAAGATTTGTATCAAATCAGTTCTCCATTTTTTTTAAATCAATCTTTATTAGATGAAATATCGCTGTGAACCTCTGACTGTGTGCAGTGGACACGTACTTAATTATCCAAAACCTTGGGCATAATTTATTGGAAGGTCCACGTTGTCCTCTTTTACTGTAGAAATTTCTGTGGCAATCTCCCTCGTTTCGTCACTAGTTCCCTGCTAAACCATATCATACATTGCCTTATTTGCAGACCCTAAGCCTCACTGATGCAAAGCAGTAATGAGAATTTAATTCCCAGCTGCATTAATCAAGCCGTAACTGCCCGTGATGCAGAGCACTTGCGCCACATTATCTCCAGAATCAATGCTCATTAGTGTTCTCGTCACAGAGTACATTTGTCCTCCCATTTGCCAAGCATCTGTCTCCCTGTTCAGGAACGCCTTTGTGTTCTGCAGGAGCGAAGTTGTGATCGAGAAGCGTCGTTTCTCCGCCCGACTCTGCAGTTAATTAACAAATGAAATCTTGTAGTTGCAAAAACAGCTTTCGATCCCGTGCGATGTTATCCGGCTAGTGGGATTGTTTTTCATTGGTTTCTATCCAACCGTGAGAGAGGGAAATGGAAAGAAAGCTTCTCTTAGATACGTGTTTGAGACTTTGAACTTGATTAATCTAACGGTAAGACTGTTTTTCCCGCACGGTGTACTTTCTCATTTAGTGTTAACCAACTCAAAACAAAAACTTGAACCTTTCCGGTCACTGCACATATTGATGTATACTACAGATAGTGTTATTCCTACAAACGTGATGATTAATTTAGATACTAAAATGTTACTGAAAGATACTTAGAAACATTTGATTAAAACCTGAAACATATGTTTAGTGTTTTCACAGTTTCTGTGAACATTTTGTCATAAAACTTTGACTCATGTAGCACGCTTGATAGCGTTTCATTTTTCCAAGACAGTTATATTTGTTAAATGTGGATGTTGCATTAATGAAACTTTCTCTATTGCTGTTGATTTTTATATGGTAAATTGTTGTTCATTCAACCAAGAGACAGCGAACCTACAGATTTTATCCCGTTATTTCATGCATGCACAGCATAGGCAAAAAGGAAGGAATGCATTGCATTGTAGAAATAAAATAAAGTGGTAATTGGAGTTTGCAGTAGCAGTGTATCTTTCAAACAAATTAACGAAACTATCATCGTCAAGACCTATGTCTAATAGGTCTTCCAATTCTAAAAGTTTAGCAAACGTTATATGATACATTTCATCTCTGCTAACATATTATATAGGTTTACTACCCATGTCTAATAGGTCGTCCAATTCTAAAATATCAGCAACTTTTAGAAGCAACACCTTCACTACTGACAAGATAACCACGGGGTAACTGCAGAAATATTCTGCCTAAAGCCCCCTTGTTCTCACCCTTTCATTTGCATAATCTGCGCAATGTTTATTTACCCATTGCATTGTCATGGGTTTCTTGAGTTTTACAGCATTCAGCCGAGATATGCATCAATTATTGCAAGGCCCTGTTGAAAAGAAGTTTGAGATTGATGAGGCATTCCGGCTACTCGATGTTAGACTTTCTAATGAATGGATGCACTTCCTTTGTGAATGTCCAGGCTGTCTGGCCTTGCGTAGTTTCATCAAAGTGGCTCGCATAGTTGGTCCGTTGCTGAGCTGCTTTGTGTAACGGAATGGGAGAGAAAAAGAGGGAGAGATGTTTGCATTAGGCGATCGTACTTACATTAACCTACGATGTCCACCGTGCCAGGGGAGCTCCAAGCGGTTTCCAGGTGGTAATGTTCTCTCAAGGTGGTAGTAGTCACTGCCGTATTGGGTCAACGTGGTGATCACTCAGATGGTTTTGTCATGTTTCGCCAAGGTGATTTGGTCACTTTGCCCTACATGTTTGTTTTATAAATTGAGCACCTTGTTTTTAACTGGGCCACCTAGCTGCTGTGTGACATTTGCTACGTAGCCACCACATAACAGCCACGTGGCCAATACCAAGGGGCGACATGTGGAGCCTATAGTGAGAAACAAGATAATCACATCGTTTTGTAGGGAACCATGTTCCCCTCACGTGGCATTTGCCAGATGGCTGTCATGTGGATGCCAAATCACAAACGTCATGTGGCAGCCACATGGGACCCAGCCAGAAACCCTGCACCTAGTACCAAAAATTATGATAGGTCACTGTGATGAAGCAACTCATGGACAAGCGTGACAATTAAAAGTACATGGGGCCCACATAGTTCCCACTTACGTAGTCCAAAGCGTATTTTTGCACTGAATCTTTCAAGACACGCAAAATGCTTTACGGTCCGTAGAAAGTGGGAAATGAAGCTAAGCCTACCGTACAATATACTCAACACGAGCAGGTCGACTCTTCTCATTCGTTTTGCCGTCTTGTGTGGCTTTGTTTTGTTCATGTGTAAGTGCAGTATTTTTTGACTACATATTTATTCTACTTCTATTATTTTCTGTCACCTGCTTCGTCTGTAGCGAAGTTATGATACATAGTGCAGCGTTGCATGTACGCATCATTAGGCACGCCACATACGTTCCATGTTACTTACACACAAAAGTTGTTTATTAGTTCGTACAATCTTAGTGTATGACAAGTTAAATAATAATAATGGCCTTATAGAGAACGCATCTAAAATTTTTATTCACTTAATATGCATCAAAATTCTATGCTTTGTTCAAAAACGGAGACACTCAAGTGCATCATCAATGTGTGTATAGGGACTGCCGCTCCACTGGCAATCTCGCTTGCGCCAGAGCCTACTTGCCACCAGGTCTACCATTCTGCTCCGTTCATGGTCCCTAGGGGTTGACTATTGGTTTGGCTTCTGGAGCTCTTATACTTCCCCAATGAGCCGTGAAGTTCATATTTGAACCACATCAACCTTTACGAGTTCCAAGTCTTAACTTGATCTCTATTAAGTTTTCTGTGTTATTGTTGTTTGTTCTTGATGTGAATTTTCGTGTGCGTTGTTTATATGGAGGGCAACTGCCTTAATTAATTGGAAAGTCTAAAATTTACGAAATAATTTTGTAAACCTGAGCCGAGTCGGACCACTTCACGAGCCCGTGCCGGGTCGCCAGTGGCTGCTCAGACATGAACTCGTACCTACGGCGGCCTCGTCTGTCAGTAATGTGTCCTGGAGCAGCAGCAAGGTGCAGCCAAATCATGCCCTTCTCGTAACCTTTTGATGAATTCATGTACGAGTCTGGGCTTCAGAGCCGCTGACATTTTTGCTACCTGTCCGGACTCAGATATTCCTCCCTCGCCGATCTTTACTTCGTTGCCCTAGTGATTGATACTTCGCTGGGCTAGCGCTTGATACTTCGTTGCCTGCTCTAGCGCTGGATACTGCGTTGCCCTAGCACTGGCTACTTCGTCACCCTAGGACTGTATAGTGCGTTGCCCTAGCATTGGCTACTTCGTTGCCCTAGTGCTAGACCCTTCATTGTCCCGCCAGAGCTCCTACTCTGTTGTCAGATCTTACGATTCTGTACCGTCTGGAAACTAACGTCAACAAGAGCTTTTCAGTCGGAGACGTGGCGGGGCAAATTTGGTCTTCGGTTCGTTCGCTGCCTGCCTGGCCTCCTCGGCTCCGCCTACGAAGCTAATCAACTGATTGCTTCTCCCGTCGTTGTCTGGCCTAGCTTCACGACATATCTCTTACTTTCTTAAATAAAAAGTGTTCTTTGTTTCTTTAATGTAATCATTAGCGCTTACTGAGCTTTCCTAACCTCTCCAATCGCGGTCGCTGGATCGAGATCTGCCTCTATATTTTACAATGTGCTAAGTGTACCATCATGACCCACTTTAACTTACTCTACTTATAATAATATGTAATAATCTATATTATAATTCTGCTTGTCACTCCATTAGTTACTCAGTACAATCGTGACGCTTTCATAAGTATTAAATAGGGGTAACTTGGGATTTTTGAGGTATCCTTGACACGACTTGAGAAGGAAAAAGAAGGAAAGTTCAATTGAAGCTGCTACTGCTCGCAGGCCTTACAGGTAGGTAGAAGATTCACTACCTGACTTGCAACATTTTTCACCCTTCGTATTATCTTGAATACAGTAAAGTAAATACAGCTAACGAGATATCCCCTTCGCCTTAATTGGAAACTGTGGAAATCTGATGTGATGATGAAGAAAACGAGAAGCCTGCGCTGTGAGAATCCGAGAATCGAACTTATCTGGTGATATGTTTTTCATTCCTCCACGTTAAGGATTTCATCTCCCGTTCTTCACACTACCAGTGCCATATCGTCAATATTGTGGAGTAATTGAGGCAAAATGAAAAATTTACGTTAGGCGCATCTACTCCATGCGACATAATGAATGATTATTATTCATCATCATAGTAGTGAAGTTATTTAAAGTGCGTCATGATGATCCATGTAGGGGTCTCATGATGCACTTGATAGAATGATGATGCACCTATGTGTTTCGGTTTTGGGACAAGCCGATGATGCACCAAGCTGCATAAAAAAAAGAACTGTAGAATTTATACAAGTGGAGCGACGAAACTTTAAATTACAATAGCAATTTGCAAGCTAGTATGAAACCGCGTGTCGCTTCACTGTAACTAAAGTACGAAGCTTTTGGTTACTATTTTATTCAATATAAGTTTTTTTTTTTGAATGCAGCATCTGTTGCGATGGCACAGTAAACTACGCATGAAGCGCCAACGTGCTTCCAAATTCTTCTATATGGACCACGATAGGTTAAAGTCAAGGTTCACGTATAGGGCTCTCATGTTTCATTTTCTACATCATTACCCTTTGTTTTGGACTCATCAAGTCATATTAAGATGACGTAGAATGTATAAAGAGTATAAATTTATTTTCTGCTAACTATAGCCACTACGGGTAATACTATTCCTTCGATCACAATTGTTTACTTCCTGTGAACGGTTGCGTCGTATTCTTGTGTTAAGGAATAGTTTATCATATACCAGTTTTAGGCAGTTTGTATGTTATGCCTGTGACGCAAATGCTTTGCCGTCTTTGTAATGGTTGTAAGCTTGTACTTGGGTTTTAAGGCGCTGCTTATCTAATAGGTCTGTGTGACGTGGTTAATGTTCTCTCTCAAAAATCGTTGATTATAATATGTATACAGAACAATACAGAACAGTTAAGTCTGGACGGATGAAATATTCTTGAGACACGGCGACATAAACCTTTTAATTCTAAGACTGGAAATGCTATACTTGCGTACTTCTATCATCGGTACTTGTCCATACCTGCAGATGAGTTTCTCGAGCTCATCATTCTGCAAGTAAAAGCCACCTCTGTTTCTTTTGTTGATGCTCTATGAAAACTATACCTCAGTCGTTGTCGAGGTCCCATACCTGGGAGATGCAATTAAGGTATGTCTTCTGAGAACCACAATGCCGTCGATGGTTATCAGCTGTTTGCCATCATTCCTTGGAGATTTGAAAACCGTAGACTTGGAAAAATGGTTTTCGATTTCCGTCCAAGCTTCTTATGAATGAGCTCTCATTATGCCATGCAGAAGTTGGCAATTTGGGAGACGTTTGCAACGATTCGTTTGAGCAGTTGGATCGTTTCGTATAGTGATAAAAAATTGCAGCTGCTCGTTTTGGGATTGTTTTGCTCATTGCAAACGGTTATAAAACTCAAGTCAAACGCTCTTTGGTACCAGACTTACCAGTGGTGTTGTTTTGTATGGCACATTGACGCATAAAAATTTGGTGTAAAAGGTTAGTTTATATGTTACAAGTGCCGACAAAAAGAAATCCAAGTAGTTAACCCATTACTTCGCCCATTGTTAAAATAAATTCTTGTAGAAATAACACGATTTGGAAATTACCCAAACGATTATTTTGGTGATATAAAAAAGGTAGTGTTCCTGCCAGGCGTTTTTCTACATCTCCAACTTTTATCCACTAATGTACTCTTCCATTAGAACGAACACGGTAACAAGTGGGCTATGGTTCTTATATTTAACCACATATTGCATATCAAACGACGCTGATATTGTCAGCCATGCATTATCTTGCCGAATGTCTTTTTGAAAAGAATACTCATGTATCACTCGGCGCTGGTCTGTGATACCCGACACTGGCAGTGTCTGAATCAAAAGTCAGCAATCAGTCTTGCTTCCAGCATCTTTCTGATTGCCGTGTCTCCTGCCGAGAACGCTCTGCTGGCCGTGTTGCCTCCGCTGCAATTTAGCCTTACCATAATAATGATGGACTGCCATAGGCGAACCAGAACTACGCAAGAGAATATCTGCTTCAGTAGACCTAATAATTCGATCGATCAGATCCAAAATATCGCGAGCAATCCTGGAAGCCACTGAGCCACATGATAGATTGGAGGATCAGATCTCCCTTGCTTCAGCGGCTGCTCGCTGGGATGGGTTTTCTGCCTCGTTGAACCAACGATCATTTGCTGCTCGTCTGTCTCCGAGGGGTACTCTTCAGATCTTGACCTTGTGAAATTTTGCACTGGCTTTTGAAGCTGCGCTTTCTTGCTTTCAAATTTCATAAAGGATATTTTTAAATCTTGGCCTTATGAGAGTGAGTCCTGGTCTGATAATCCCAATTATCTGTAGCTCTTCTGGCTTTGAGAAGTGCTCTTTATATCTTTACCTTGTGAAAGTGTGTACTAGCCTTCGAATTATGATCAGTTCTACCTCACTTGAATTGTCTCTGAGGAGTATTTTTTGGATCATTATCTTGCAAAAGTGTACGCTTACCTTGAAGCACTTTAAACAAGCGCTTTGTTGATAAAACTACACCAATTATATTTAATTACGGCCTCAGCTAATAAACGTTCTTCTTCACATACGCTTTCAACCTGCATTTACCCCTGCAGTATTGCATTGGTGGGATGGCACCCCATTCCAAGCACCGGACGCTCGTGCTATCAATATCCATGAATTCAATATCTCGGCCCATCCTTCTCTGGCCGCCGGACTGTCATCGTGCCGTAGTCGAGTGCAGGCTTTTCATCATGCAAAATCAATGGCTTTGGGCCCCGAGCAATTTTGCCATGTATTGCATCAGGATTGCGCTGCCCCCTCAATGTTATTGAGGATCGTGAGAGCGGCTCATCTATATTCATATTCCTGCGTTCCTGCTCTTATTATCCACCGGATATCTTTTGTTGGGCTTACTATTGAAGAAATATTTACACGCGCTACTTTTGCATCTGTTGGGCATCCACTCAATGTAATGATATTTTAATCTTTTGCATTACTAACGCATGTTACTCTTGCATCTAGGGTGCATATATTAAAGGAGAAAGCAGTATTCACGCATAAACATATTGATTTCTCTATAATGTTAATTTTCGGAATTTGTAACAGTCTAATTTTGCAGCTATTGCACATGCACTGAATGAGATAACAAGAACAGGAGGTATAACTGATGACTATATACCCACTACTATATCATGTGCGGGATATGCAGTGGAGAAAAAATAAAGTTGTATCCTACATAATACTTTGCATGGACTTGTATGTTTGGTTCGCCCATCCTATGTTATGGGGTGCGGCGACCCCAGGGGGCTCGTGAAGGTTACCTTAGCTATTAGCTAGGCCTTCGGGACGTCTGTCTTTCGTGCCCGCTTTGCTTCCTTTCATTTGCATTCTCCTACTTTCTCATGCTTTGTTCTGTTCTTCTTCATTCCCGACTTGCTGTGCCCATACGAGTCGATCCTGTGTGGGAACACCTTCGTGCATGGGCTCAGCATTTTTATCGACATACTATATGTCCCTTGTTTTTGCGTCTGTGACATCGTTCCTCTATCAAACGGAGACTTTAACTTTCTGACAACTATATGTTGTTTAAAGTCTTTATGCCCTCTGGTTTTGCATCCGCCAGCCATATACTAGATATACGCACACATGTATAGATTACATATATTATATATACAGCACATGCATTTGCATAGCAAGAGAAAAATGGCAGTTTTACTCATGTCAAAACGTTTTGTGTGGATTGGGTAGTGTTTGAGGTACTTAGTAGAATGTGTAAAATCACTACTTACTGCTTCACTGTAACATTTTCTGCTGAAATGCTCTAATTACTTCTACACGCCCCTGTCACTGCTGAATTTTTTTGCAGCTGTACGTAAAGTTATTATTTGCGGAAGGATTTGTTTTGAATGTTTTTTCCAAAGTTATAAAAGGAGCAAGTCTTTCAGCTATTTTTCCTAATTTTAGCCGCTTCCTACACGTGCATAAATACGTACTTTTTCGAAAGATAGCTGCCGTTTGCATTTGTATGTCACTTTGAGTACTCCTTATGTTCGTATCTGTACGCCAGTTCTGTGTTACAAAACCACGAGAATTCGGGATTTCCGTAAAGAAATTTAATCATCTGTTTTAAACGTTCCATGATTTTGGTTACTGTCCTACATTCTTCCAATCGTTTTTCGTACTGATTATGCATTTAGTGACTACGGTTTAGTGTTACCTATCATTTTCCGCGCTAAGTCACTGCACTAAGTTCCATGTGAAAGTATTTTCGCCGTTTTTTCTCTGCACAAGGCGCTGCGTCTGGCGCATAAATTTCATCTTACCTCATCTGCATTTGCGCTCGCTCTCCAGCTTTGTGTTTCAAAGAGAATCGCTTCTTGCGTATTTTTTGTGGCAGTGGCTTCTGTCGTAAATCACTTGCTCGATGTTGTTTGAGGAGCTTCATCGTCTGACCGTGTCTTTGTTCAGAAAGAAGCTCATTCATAGATGCTCGGTCCACAGTAGTACCTCACTGCTTCATGAATATCAAGATTTTTCAAAGCACCTAATTGTCTAAAACGCTAAGTCAGCATATAATAATAACAACCGAATATTGACTCATATTTGTGTTCGTGTAACACATAGTAATGTCTAGCAATTTTTAAGCTGACTTATATTACTATGCTACTAAAATGTATTATATTAGCTAATGAAACACTTTGGTAGTGTTTAACAACTTACGTAAAATAATATACAAAACTAACAGCCATTTTTACGTTTTTGAAATTCCAACTATTGTGTAAGCAGGCGTGTACACTAGAGAAGATAGTGCCTTCTAGCGGGCTTATGAGTATGGATGATGACAATTGCGTAACACACTTATATGTTTTCGGGATCAATCAAATGATAATGCATTCGTTTCAAAACATTGCCCATCGCTTGCGCTTTTTGATAAAGAATCCCAAAGGCTATTGGCTGAAGTAAACGTCAAACGTTCAGAGCCTCCTGCTGCGCGTCAAATGTTGTTTTTTTGCGATCAAGCATTTTATTCTAGATTGTAACTGATATGCTTTACCTTGACAATTTTAGTACGGCATTCCTTGGAATTTTACATCTTTTTTGAAACCTATTTTGATACGCCGTTACGGTGACTAGGGCGGGTTTACTTTTTTTACGTTTTTTTACGAAAGAATAGTTTAGGATAGTACTGTCTGTTGCTGTGTGTTTTATCGCTGACTCTGCTGAGTTTATCGTCTGGATTCAAATATTTTGCTTCACGTTTCAGCTAATCAGGATTTTCTGAAGCAATAAATGTAGAAAAAACTGCTCCAGTAATATCTTTACTTTGTTTCGAAAGTTTCGATGATAAAGGGAAAATTCTTTTCATGAAATAAATATAACAGCCGGTGTAGCCTTTCATAAGTCGGAAATTCTGCATGTTTTCATTACTGCAATACAACGTGCTCAATGTTATATGTCTCGGAAGTCCCACTCTTATATCAGAAACATTTTTTTAGGTAAGAAATTAATTCTACTATTCTGCGTTTTTTTAGACTGCTAAGACTGATGATCCGACAAAATTGCCCTAACCGATTTTTTTTTCCTTGACTGACAGCATGGAAAATAGACACATATCTCATTTTTCTACAAACTCAGCAGTCAGGAATTTAAATCTATTCATTTGCACTCGATTTTTCCTTAGCCTGACCAGCAATGGAAATCTACGCATCTGCAAGGTTTTTCCTTCAGTAACGCTCCAGAGATATGCTCTGCAGACTCCCATGAGTAACAGGAGAGAGAAAGAGAGATCGCCTGCCACTCACTCTTTCACAGATTCGGAGCGATTGCTGTTTGCGATGCAAATAGCAACGCTAGGCGCAAGAAATCGTTGAGCAAACGCCGCTCTTTCACAGCGATTAGATATAAATGGAAAACGCTAGTCGAGTCTTTGTGCTAGAGAGAGAGAAGTACTTAAGAGATTAATCCTTCAGCAGCTCACTTATCTTGAGGTATTATGTTTTATTTTATATCATCAGATGCTGCTCGTTATCAGAGGAAAACGCAAGTGGATACTTTGTGTTTTAGACAGAAGTACTTAAGAGATTTATCCTTTAGTTGTTGACTGTGTCTCTAGCTGCCATAATCATTTTTCCTTATCAAATGCAGCGTATCAGTTTTTTCTTAATAATATTATGGCATCCCCATGAGCCAATTCTAAAGCTGCAGTAGTTTATGTACACAGATCTTAGAAGTTTGCACTCTACACATTTGAGTCATAATGGGCCGCAAAAAGAGTTTCCTTGACATTATATGTATACAAAAGGACTTACGGAAGCCGAGTTTCATTAGATAAGATAAAAGTTAACTTGTTTAGTGCTCACGTTAAGAGATCCGAAATAACATAGGCAGTGATATCGTTTACGTTAATGGCTCATTTGAATGTGATCCTTAAGCAGAATATGACAATTCCATTTTTCTGTACTCCCTATCTTAGCCTTAAACCGGCAACCATGCACGACATAACTCTAACCAACATTGCTTCTGCGATGACCACTACGGTTGAATTGCAATTGTACAATAGAAGAAAAGAATCGTAATATTCATATGGTGAGAGCAATTTTTCTTGCTTCTAAATGCACTCAATTGATTTCAATTCGAGTGAGTAGTTAGTAACTAAAAAATGGAATTATCCAGCGCAATATTTCTCTTCGGTGTATTCAAATAACAGTTGCTGGCAGCAAAATTGGACAGACTCTTTTTAAACGTATTAAGAGTATATCGCGGACTGTTATTGCGAAAATGTTGGTATTTTGGCCAGACTGGCTCCAGGTTTCAAAAATTTATATTATAAATTTCGTGAAAGATGTAAATAAAATAAAGAACTACACTTTATTAGGTTCACATCGAGACATGGTACAGCTTGTCAGAAAAGTTACATTAAATACATAGCTCGAGTAATACCATCATTACACACTACCCTGAATTGTGGCCCATTTTCGACCCCTGTTTATAATAGTATATTCTTTGCCATCGACGGTACATGTTAGATAGTTTGTGGGTAGGAGAATTACGGATCATTTTAAGTAAGGTGTTATCAGATTTTTCTATTCTAATCTGGAGACTAAAACAGCATTTTCTTGTCCTGACTTTGAGACAATCTGTATACTTTCGAGCAAGTATTGTACTTGCGCTAGTTGACCTTGACACACGCATCAGATGTCATTATAGGCTACACATAGGTGTGCAATAAACTTCCGCTTATTTTAAAGGTTGAACAAAAGTGAGTTACAGTACAGGGAATGTGCTATTTCATCTGAATACAGCGTCGCTTGTATCCTTTTGTTATATGTTGTTCTTTTGCACTCCTGTGGTAATCATCAGTCTAACATCCTATCGTCTTTGATTAATATTCCCCTTTGTTTTAAAGCCTTGGTGAAATCGTTTTCACTGATCCTCATTGACGTCACTAAGATTGTCCGAGAACCAATCCAAATGGTTGAAGAGGTTGTGGAGCCTCATACTGATTCTCGTGTCAATAACTGGAAATAAAAACAATATATCCACAACAAGTACTCTGTAGCTTAGGCCTACAGTTTTTTGTTGTTAAGAATCCCTTCACCAACAGCAACAAACGAGGACCGACTAGTCATTAATGCATGACAGACTATATGTGAGGCTTGAAATGCTCTTGACTTTGATAACAATTCCGGTAATTTTCTTGAAGATCTGTCCCTCACGGTTTGAGTTTTGTTTTAAAAACGCTAGGACAAACATATAGTCATCAAACATAATCACCAAAGTTCGATTAAATGTGAGTTTCAACGTTTCTAACAATTCCTGAACATTTAATGAAGATCCGTCCATAACATTTTGAGATATGTTCTGACAAACATAAAAACAAACAAAGAAATAGGCAAGTAATAGTCTGAGAGATCATCAAAAAAAAAAAAGCTTGGTCAATTTCTCTTCGTTACACAACATTCCAACAATTCTAGCAAATTTCATGGAGATCCATTCATAACTGAGTTACGATACCAAAAGAAACATGCATCCTCACAAACAAACAAAAAGTTACATGGATCTTCACCTAACATTCCCTGTAAAGTTCATAAAGATCCATCCAGAACTTTCTGATTTATGTATCTTGGTGGCAGACAAACACCCAAACATACCTACTACGATAAAAACTTAACCTCCTTAGCAAAAGTAATGAATAACCATATATTTAGTAGGATAACTTCCTACATGAAGGTTCCATTCATGCTTAGTCTGGATTAGAATAACAATTCAGTAATCGGAAAGTGAGCATAATTTTCAAATTTTCATTGAAAAACATAAATTAATGTAGAATGAAAGAATGATTTATCTGTAAAACTTTATCCATTTTTCTTTATGCCGCCATAGTTTTGAAATCTAGGGTACTTTTCCATTCAGAAAGTGCGCCAAAATCTCGTGTCTTAAAAATTATAAAATTGTTGCTCTCTGTAATTCATCTGTAACTGTAAAATATATGAACGTTTCCCGTATGATTAATTCATTTTGCATGGAGCGATATTCACTCCATAAATCCTTAGTAGCCTACACCTAAGTGATATAAAGCGTATGAATTACAACACTCTTTAATACACTCTGGTAGCTAAAAGTAATATACTTTCAACACGCTGTCACAATTTGGTGTGAGCCATAATGAGAAAAATGGTAAATTTTACTGTTACGATATTTTTGGTCGTTAAATTGCATTGAAAGACTGACTAATCTATATAGCTTACTAATTAATATGAAATTAATATATGCATTATGCTACTGAAAAGATCCATCTTCAAGACGTGCAGTTCAATAATTCAATTAAAGCTTCAACGTTTTTCATTATATCCTCTTTAATTAAGAGATGCAAGCATCCGACGTATCGCCAGTACTTTCCTACCTGTAAATAGGAGGTCGTAGCTCTTGAGATAATGATGCTCTTTGTATTCATGAACTCTGGTAGTGCAATGAGTTCAATAATTGGAGAGCATCTTTCGTTCCTGATAATCCTCCTGCAATGTTTGTTGATCATAAAAAAATTTCCAGCGTTTTAGTCCTTCGTTCAAGTAAGCGTATGGTTCCATCTCGTATTCATGAAGTCTGTTTATACAATGGGTAGAAAAATCTGGAACAACTTCCGCTTATGATAATCCAGACTATTCTGAAATGCTTGCGTAGCATGATGACGCTACCTTTATTATATTATTAGTATCAATGAGTATATTAATTTGAAGAAGTCTTTCTCGTGTCCGTGAGTCTGTCAGTGTAGCGATTGGTGATCATTAAACAGGGACTATGATTACAAAATTATTTTGCAGTTGGTAATGTATGTAAGCCGCTCTGATTACTTTGGGGAACTAGCTTGACCCTTCATACCTTGTATCGCTTTAGTATGAACATCTTCTCTCGCTGATGAAATTTGGTTGTGCAGTAAGTTCAGTTATTGAAGACCAGCTGCTCTTGTTCTTTATTTTCCATACCATTTCTGGTACACCCATAGAAAATAAGAGGACCTCGTGTTATGAAATTCATTTGCTTATGGTGTTGCAAAATGTTATTTTGTATTCGTGAAATCTGACCATGTAATGAGAATACAATTTGCTAACGACCACTGGTTCATTATCTTTACTATTTGATTGTATGATACCTTTGTCTGTACTCCTTATGTATATCCAACCTCTCATTTGGAGTTTTGCAATGCGTTAAGCCCGCTGAAAACTATCGTTTTTGTCTTTTGTGCTCTCTTTACAGTGTTCGAATGTGTTGCTCTATCTATTTGAACAACATTTGTGCACTGTCTTCTGAGTAACGATGTTATTCACTCAAAATTTAATGAGACACCAGAAACTTAGTAGTGGCGCTTGCTAAGCTAACTAGCTAATATGTGAGGGGAGTAAACAAATGATCAACTTTGTTGGTACACTCACTGGTGGGTCTGCATTGATTCAGCGTAACGTTCGAACGTTGTGAAATGAAAAAAAAGCGGGAAAAGGGACTATTGTCTGCAGCAGGCTTTAGGGAAACAGAATCAGTTCCTCTGAAACTGCATTTTATTCGCATCAGCAAGTGAATAATTCCATGTAGTGCCCGCGCAGTGCGCACTACATCGCTCAATCTCAACACCCGCTGCAATGATCCGAGAGTTCCTCGTCTTGAGTGCTCTCGCTGCAATTAGCAGAAGGGCTCTCACAGCTCTGTAGTTCGTCTCGCGCACGAACCAGGGATATCACAAGACTCCTTCTGGATCTCCCTTCACCTTTTTTTATGCCCCGTAATTATGTGAACCTTCTTCCTTATACACCCTAGCTAGAAAAATTGTTAATTTAAATGAAAAATATAATAGTTTGCCGTGAGAAAGTGTGTTTTATTTACGTACGTTTTTGTGATTTTCTTTGCAGTACAATAGCTGATTTCTGTTGACCAACCATCAAACTCTCGTTCAGCTTCGCACTTTCAACGAGTCTTCACATTATTACTGTAACAAAAAATATTTGTCGATCGTTAAATCTGCTGAAGAGTGTAACAAGAATTTAATATTAGCTGATCAAATCTGACAAGGCTACGCCAATTGCGACCACGTTGAAGTATCGTTGATGGATTGTGAACATGATTCAAATTTTGCAAATACAGTGCAAAACTGATTGGTAGAATAAGTCGATATTTGCTACCAGATTTAGTCGACTTTTTCATGGGAAAGTACATATTTAAAAATTCTTCAACGTTCTTTAAGAGAAAATGTTAGACTTAACGTAAGCTTGTAGTCTTGAACCGTTGCACTTCAAGTGCATGCTCAACAGATAATGAGCCGTTCCAATACAGAATTAGTTATCTCGATCCTAAATCTTTAGCCCCTTATTGCATAATGCATGCTTTACACTCTTTTGAATAATGAAGGCTGAAGATATCCTTATTTCAATCGTAATACCCTTTGTCATCACCAAGATCTTACTCCTTTATCTTCTTCTGATTTATGAACTCTTAACCATCACTTGAGTCCCGTGCCTTTCATCTTATTTGAATCCTGAATCATTTTTCATCACTTGAACCATGCTTCTTCTTTATTTAAATTCTAAACTCATATCAACTTCGATCCTAAGCCCGTAGCCATCACCAGCATCCCCTCCTTTCATCTTGGTTTCACTTCTGAACTTTTAATTAGTCCCGCACTTTTCATCTTCATCTGGAATATTTGATTCTCTATCCCTGATTCTTGCAAACTTCATTTTCATTTCAACCCTAAACTGAGCATCGCAAAGCGCACCTCTTCACATCGCCGTTTGTTTCACTGCAACGCTTGCCGGCTCTACTGAATTTAATATTGCTTCACCATTTCCATTTCTCGCAGGTCCTAAATTCTACAATGACACTTTTCGGAGCGAATTATGTTCCGTTAAACTTGCACGTTCTGGACCGGAGTGCCGGGATATCCGTCCTGTCCGCTCCCTAATGTTCTCAATGGAACCGAACTACGCATTTGGAGGGCCTCAGTGCGGCACAACTGGCAAGCGTTCGCAAAGTATGAAATGAGAGTAAAACTGGCACATATTGAGTGTGTATGAGACAGGCATTTAGACTAATAATAATGTATGGGCCATGTAACACTGCAATTGGCAGTTTTTATATACAGTAAAACCCCTATATTTTGGACAGCGTGAGAGAAGGAATATTCCGAAGTACAACTTTCGAAATTTGGACTGGGAAAAAATTCGGAATTATGGATTGCATCCTGGGATCCCGGATTATTTGGGGCTGAAATGTCCTGATCCGGGAATTTATTTTTTCCCGAGAATTATCGGGATTCTAAATAATATATATATATATATTTCAAGATATTAATGAGAAAATAATTAAAAAGCATGTTGTTCAATATAATTAATTGATAAGAGATCAAGATAGGATTTTAGTGCTTTAATATTATTGCAATTTACATCACTAGACAGTGTAGTCTTCATTCACTATCTTATAATATACATAGTTCAATTATTACTTCAGAAAATGTATTTCTGCGTAATATCACTCAATGACTCAGCCAGTTAGGAAGATAAGGAACAATCTGAGTGATCGCAGTATAAATGCTGGCTTCTGAGATCATACTNTTAAGCAGAAATCGATTGGACGCCTACGTGTTGCCTATAATGACATATTTCGGCGCCTGATGAATGTGCCGAGGTCTACTAGTGCAAGTATGATACTTGCTCAAAAGTATACAGATTGTCTCAAAGTCAGGTCAAGAAAATGTGCACTGAGTCTCCAGGTCAGGATAGAAAAATCTGATAACGCCTTACTCAAGGTGTTCCGTAACGGGCCTGGCTACAAACTATCTAACATGTATAGCCGATGGCAGCGCATACTATTTCCGAGCAGGGGCCAAACAATGGGCCGCAATGCAGTGCAGTTAGTAATGATAGTATTACCTGATCTTAGTATCTAATGTAACTTAGTATTAAGCTGTCTCCTGTGTACCATTCCATATGTGTACCTAATAAAGCATATTATTATTATTAATAGCTGATTTCTGCTGATCGACCCTCAAACTCTCGTTCAGCTTAGCACTTTCAACAAGCCTTTACATTATTACTGTAACAAAAAATATTTGTCGAACGTTAAAGCTGCAGAGGTGTGCTACAAGAATTCAATATTGGCAGATCAAATCTAACGAGGCTCCCGCCAATTGCGACCACATTGCAGTATCGTTGATGGATTGTGAACATGACTTAACTTTTTGCAAATACATTGCAAAACTGATTGGTAGAATAAGTCGATATTTGCTACCAGATTTTCTCAAATTTTCCTTGGGAAAGTGCATATTTCAAAATTCTTCAACGTTCTTTAAGAGAAAGTGTTAGACTTAACGTAAGCTTGTAGTCTTGAACCGTTGCACTTCAAGTGCATGCTGAACAGACAATGAACCGTTCCAATACAGAATCAATTATCTCTATCCTGAATCTTTGATCACTTATTGCATAATGCCTACTTAAATTTATACTCTTTTGAGTAATGAACGCTGAAGAGATCCTTGTTTAATCGTAATACCATTTGTCATCTCAAAGTTCTTACTCCTTCATTTCCTTCTGATGTATGAACTCTTAATCATCACTTGAGTCCCGTGCCTTTCATCTTATTTTAATCCTGAATCATTTTTCCTCACTTGAACCATGCTTCTTCTTTATTTAAATTCTAAACTCATACTAACTTCGATCCTAAGCCCGTGGCCATCACCAGCATCCCCTTTTTTCATCTTCGTTTGACTTTTGTACTTTTAATTAGTCAGGCACTTTTCATCTTCATCTGGATTATTTGATTCTCTATCCGTGATTCTTGCAAACTTCATTTTCATTTCAACCCTAAACCGAGCATGGCACAGCGCACCTCTTCCCATCGCCGTTTGTTTCACTGAACGCCTACCGGCTCTACTGAATTTAATATTGCTTCACCATTTCCATTTCTCGCATGTCCTAAATTCTACAATGACACTTTTCGGAGCGAATTATGTTCCGTTAAACTTGCAAGTTCTGGACCGGAGTGCCAGGATATCTGTCCTGTCCGCACCCTAATGTTCTCAATGGCACCGAACTACGCATTTGGAGTGCCTCAGTGCGGCACAACTGGTAAGCGTTCGCAAAATATGAAATGAGAGTAAAACTGGCACATATTGAGTGTGTATGAGACAGGCATTTAGACTAATAATAATGTATGGGCCATGTAACACTGCAATTTGCAGTTTTTATATACAGTAAAACCCCTATATTTTGGACAGCGTGAGAGAAGGAATATTCCAAAATACAAATTCCGAAATTTGGACTGGGAAAAAATTCGGAATTATGGATTGCATCCCGGGATCCTGGATTATTTGGGGCTGAAATGTCCTGATCCGGGAATTTATTTTTTCCCGAGAATTATCGGGATTCTAAATAATATATATATATATATATTTCAAGATATTAATGAGAAAATAATTAAAAAGCATGTTGTTTAATATAATTAATTAATAAGAGAGATCAAGATAGGATTTTAGTGCTTTAATATTATTGCAATTTCCATCACTAGACAGTGTAGCCTTCATTCACTATCTTATAATATACATAGTTCAATTATTACTTCAGAAAATGTATTTCTGCGTAATATCACTCAATGACTCAGCCAGTTAGGAAGATAAGGAACAATCTGAGTGATCGCAGTATAAATGCTGGCTTCTGAGATCATAC
>LQNS02278182.1:6192130-6213427 GCA_001587735.2 Parhyale hawaiensis
TAGTTCAATTATTACTTCAGAAAATGTATTTCTGCGTAATATCACTCAATGACTCAGCCAGTTAGGAAGATAAGGAACAATCTGAGTGATCGCAGTATAAATGCTGGCTTCTGAGATCATACTGCATGTCGACTACTTAAGTAAGCTAAGTTTTTTCAATAATTATGGCCTGAGAGCGAAGCTGCAAGACTTATTGTCATTGGTAGTGAAGGTAGATCGGTAATATGTTTGTTTTTGTACGATGTTTTTCTCAGACGTAACGCGATATTATTATTATTATTGAAAATTCACGCTCAGACTACCACGGACAGGCAGGTAATACAACCCAAATGAAGCACTTTGCAACACCGAGTAGCCCGAAACGCTGCTAAAGAAAATTCAACAAAAAGCCATTGGCAGCTGACTTTATATGCCTGCAGGCAACACGACCAAAATCCGATGCCGGCGATGAATTCCAAACCTCAACAGACCAGGGTACGAATCATCGACCGAACTGATTAGTTCGGCATCTAACATTCTCCAACGTGAATGAGTGCACGTCAACCGCAGCATTTCTAATCCACCCAAAGCCATTGAGGGAGGGACAGAAGAATACAACCAATGTCTGTCGTTGTTGTACATCATATAAAATATAGAGTCCAGCCCCCCGTCTACTAAGGGAGACTTTCACGAGATCATTTTCAGCCACAGCCTGCTGGCAGAACTAACAAGGGGGCCCAACAGACGCAGGTGACTGTCAACAGCTGAAGCCCAGTCCGGTGCGCAATGCTCCAACACAGTTAGCAAAAAAGCATAAAGCATCTGCAGACAACCTCACTGTCTTCAAACACGGAATTCACTTTACGCAGGAGTCAAATCTTACTGGAGACACGTGACACCAGTCGCCTAATATGCGGCTCAAAAGTAAGCTTCTCATCAATGACAACACCAAGAATTTCCAAGGAGCTAGACTCCTGGAGCAAAGTGTGTTAAAGTGCAAAGTGCACGATAACTAAAGAAATTAGGTATGCTCCGATTCCATCCGAACTTCCACGGGAGGTAGAACACCTACCTGGAAAGAACCCAATTATATTTTGGTGAATCTAGGTAAAAGGGCTTGGCCGGGAGGAGGGGATTATCAGTTCATGTTACCTATCACTTCAAATTTTCAATTTGATTGCTTACTTCTCTTCATAGTGAATTATATGATTTTCGCTTTGCAAATTTTTTTGTGCTTTTGGTGCATCTAGATCAATGGGTTTAACCGTCAGAAGGGGGGGGGGGGGCTACCCGGCTATTCAGTTGCATGCAATTTTTTTTTTTTTACAATTTGAAAGGGTAGAATTTTATTGCTGAGTTTGTTTTATTTTCATCATTTGATAGGATTATAAACAATAAAAATCTCAAGTTTTTTCTTGACCTGTTTTTATATTGTACGTTGTTAATTTTTCGTATTATTTAAAATGGGATTATTCATAACACAACATAAAATTAGAAAAAAATGTATCTATAAAGATATCCCGGGAATTCCCGGGATTGCCTTCGTAAAATCCCGGGATTGTGATTTTGTCCCGGGATTGCAAACCCTATTCGAATTATCCGAAATTCCGAGATATAGGAGTCCGAAATATCGGGGTTTTGCTGTAAAATGTTTAGTACTAGCGAATTTTCCCTTTAATATAATTTTTTATCTTTGCTTTTACTGCCTCGATATTTATGCCCATCGATGAATGATTGAACAATATCATTCTCCGCACCGATAACATTGTTTAGCATAGGGGCAACATATTTATAATTCTACTGTAAATAATATTCCATTTATTACAAGTTCGTTGATTTTGTAAGATGACGTTGGCACGTAAAAACGCTAAGTAATCTAGTGCAATAACTGACACTCTTATTAGAAAAGTACAGTAATCCCAGAAATGTCTTGAAAATTTTTGATGCAAATAAGGTTACGCTTGCATAGTTTATTCTCCAATTAATAAATTTTAATCTTCATAACAAGAATCTTTAATCACGTCATGAAAGTCATTCACATAGTTAGCATCTTGTTTCTTCCTGATGGAATAATCAGCCTCACGCAGTGTCCTACTGACATTCATCAATTATTTTTTTTTTACACTGTGACAATGCTCGTCAGCCTCATCTCCAATTGTGACCTTTAATCCAGTATCTAAAGTTATTATTAGGGTTTCTATCATTAGAATTTCTTCCAGCGGTATAACCACAACTGATAGAGCATATGGTACAGCTATTAACGTAACCAGCTTTTGGCTCTTCACAACTATCTCCATATTCACCAATGGCAGAAGTGCCAAATATTATATACACTCCCGCTAACATCTCCACTACTATTGAAATATCCACGCTCATTGACTTTTTCACCATTTAAAATCACCACCATTATAAGTCTTACAGTTTGAAGTCCCGCCACCATTGAAAACTCCCACGCCATTAATACATTCACTGTTCAATAGGCGAGTCTGTGGAACGATGGCTAACGATGTAGTAATTTAACGAAACAGGATTTTAAAAAATAGACCAAAAGTAACAGAAACATTTACCTAGTCCATGGGCAGCTTGAATCCGTTTTCAACGCTTGGAATCAAAGCCATTATCGTCCTGCACGACACACTGCAGATCCGTCGGTCGTCACCTTTCCAATCAATTTTTCATAATATTCAAACGATACTTTCGGTCACTTGCAATCTTTCCATTTGCGACAATTAATCCTTCACCAATCAAATTAAATCCTCGTCTCTATGCTTGGTACGTCAGTGTTAATAAATGCATCTAATTGGGCTTAATTAAGGGACAGTTTTCAAAGCATCCTTCGTCACAGCAGCTGCCGTCACTTCCGTCTACTTTTTCCATGTTCGTCACATAAATTTAGCTCCGCGGTGGATATCATTCTCACGGCATGCGCAGAATTTCAATGCCCTCGCATGAACTTTTTTCATTCACTCGAGTTTAGGTGTCCAGAACAGGTGTTTTTTTCTCAGTTCAGTACTTACTTAAATTTAGTATTACGGTTCCGTTGAGTACACTTAACTTTGCACCGAAATTCTCGTAGTGCTAATTTATTCTTATTAACAATTTTAAACCTAAAATTATTTAGTATTTACTACTGCACAGGAAGCCGAATTAGTTTCAATGCAATATGTCCATTATTTTCCACTGCACAAGTAAACTTGTTTAGTTTTATGGTAACATGATTAGTATTCACTACCTCTTGGTTTGTATTCCCTCAACTGCCCTGCCTGTAGGACTCATTTTTATTTACTTAAATACAGAATTACAGCGCAGGTAATACCCATCTTGGAAGCCATATTTCTTCAACCCCACAAGAACCCAGTTTTTATTAAATTAATTCAGTACTACCGTGCACGTAATTAATTTCGTGGCAGCGAAAGGATTTTCTTTGACGTGGTAGCATCTCAGTAATGTTCTTACCTTCAATAAAATTAAATCGTGCTGGTGTTTATGCTGCTGCGAATAAAAAAATATAAATGTTTACGGAGATCCTCTAAAGGGCTGCCTGGTGCGAGGGAGAGCCTTCATCAGCGTAACTAATTATTTTTCAATTGTTTTGATGGCGACCCCTCTTAATGCCCCCCCTCCCGTCCTCTGCTCAGGCGTTCTTGCTTTTCCTTCGTCGTCTTGAGTGTCAGACGTTGTTGCTTTATAGCCATATATCCCCAGAAGTATTTGAAATGCTGTTTTTCATTTAAGTACGTTTCTTTGAAAGTTGTTATGAAATTTTTTTCTCCGCGTATTATTTAAAAATTTGCCTTTTAAATTGTGCATATTTTTCCCTACTATTTTCTAGATTTTTTCTCTTAAAATAATCAAATAATATTATTCCTAAGTTATTTAACTTTTTCCGTTGGCCTTGCCTTCACATTACTCCATATTATTTTCTTTCTAACTGTAACGAATGGCTTACAGTCAAATTGCTCATGTGAATGCTGTACTATTTATGAACTGTTGCCAATTCTTTTCCTCTAAAGTACTATACTGATTTTTTTCCTTCTAATTACAGTTTTCATTCTTTAGGTTATTACGTAAGCTTCGCCTTCAATTTTTTGTAAACTCTTTTTTTTTTCAAAGTATTAGGATTTTTTTTTAATAGTTTCAAACTTTTTTAATTCAAATGATTGCATTTTTCCTGCAGATGGTTAGCATTTTTTATATTTTATTAGAAATTGTATATTCCGGCAGTTCAATGAATGTTATTTAAAGGTTCAGTTCTTCAAGTTGTTTTTAGCTTTGGGTCCGCATTTAATGCTGTGCTTTACAACTGACAAATTCGACAGCGCCTGCGAAAATGACTTGAAATCAAACGAGGCCCTGTGCTTGTTGACTAGCACGCTTCAAGTACGGTTCACGCACATTAGTGTTTTGCCCTATGTTTGTGCTTAAGAACATCCTAATATTTCAACGCATCCAAAACACACACACTCACAAAACTTTTTGCACGTTGCAAGATTTTAAAAATGCTATCCGTCGACTAGGAAATGTCATAAGCATAGTTTCGGATGTCTTTTGAAATTTGGCTTGCGTTACAACTTACAAAGCTGTGCACTTCAGTTTTTTAAACAGAAGTTGCAACATATTCAAACTCCGTGAAGTACATGTACGTCGTTCAAAAGACTGACGTATGAACCAGCCTGCACGGAGGCAGAGCACCACACGGTAAATGATTTCTCAAAGTCACAGAGTAAAAAAAGAACTCTATTTGCTTATGTAAGCAACACCTACTGGACTCTTACAACGTTTTCGAGATGGAAAATAAAAGCCGAAATTCATCGCTCAGTACCGTAGGTCAGGACAATGGCACCATCGAATGTTGAAGATTTTACGGTGTTGCTGTCCAATGTCATGATACCTACATGTAGTATATTTGTGCCTGCCAGGCTATGCCAATTTAATATGTGTTTTTTTATATATCATTTGAGGCGAAAACGAATCAGGCGAAAGAGTCTGCAAGAGACTCGTTAAAAACGAGCAGAGTGCTGAAGCCTCATATTGGCTTCAGTTGAGCACCAACGGCATTGAAGTTTGTGAAAGCGGAGTTGTTCCTCCAGGCGACGGCGATAGAGATCGTATTAAAGCTTGTTCAAGTCACAGCCTTTGATCAAGGTAATTTTATCCGATTTGTTTTAACTTGCCCAAAACTTTAAGCCTAAGCTTGGGATTCTCCTGTTGGTTCGAACTTCTGGCGTTAATTGCATGCTGATGACGCTTTCAGCACTAACCAAGGTAGAGACTTCAGAGCTCAGGATAAAAATATCACACAAGCGAAAGCCAATAGGAATAAATTACTCAATGGAAGCGATCTGATGCACCCGCCTCTTATTCCGGAAAGGTGATTGTTACCTAAACTTGTGAGACAGTTTCGTCGCCCACTATTTTATATTATTTGTTATAGAATTGACACATTCTACTGTTTATGCCCAATGGAGTATCACTCTGTAGTAGCTATCATTGGCATAGCCACCCTAGCCCAAATACCTGCATGCTCGTAAAAATAATCCAGTGTGTATTACCGAGAGTTTCACTTTACTGTGTTGTGTGAAAAAAGAAGGTAAACACATTGCTAAGCACAGATGTTCATCTACATAACCTCTTTTTCTAAGCTGGTTGCTGACTCCTTGCTTTAGGAAACTGCGAAAATAGGAGTACTTAGGTGCAGTATATGTATCGTCTAAAGTTGCTAGGTAGTGTTAAATGCATATTTCTATTAGTATTAGTTAGAGAATTATACCATGTAACTATAGACATGGCTTATCAAATGCTACGTTCGGTGTGCAGAAACATTTATGTTCTAAATATAATATGGAAAACTTTAAAATTAAACCAATCTTGCCCTAATATCGCTTTGTTCTCGTATCGACGTGCCAAATATCGGATGATTGCACATCAAAAACACAAAGATTGGAATTTTCTATTTATCCGTAATACTCGCCGTTTGATATCGACGAAAACGTAGTTACCTATATATTAACCTACTTTATATCCTGTATCGCTCATATTTTTACTCGTTTCAGTACACAATCGAAGTTTAACTCTCTCACGTCTCTAAAAAAAAAAAACACTTTGTATTATTACTCGGAATGGCCTCGTAAAAGAACGCTAGCATATATGGAAAAAATTTCTTCGGTATCTGTTAACGATATGTCATGCCCATCCCAAAACCCTGCACGCTCCCATACATCCAATTTGCGAGAGTGCCGCTCTACCCCAGGCCTGTTGACACGCCGCCACACCACCTGATCGACGTCGCTATGCATAAGAGAATTTTGTATGCCTCGGCCCTTATATATATATATACTGTATTTTATTGCTGGGTCATTCACCTGTCTTCTATTGCGAGAAAGGTGCTGTTAATTGTTTCTCCTTTAAATTAGGCAATGTTAGAAGTAATAATAAAATTATTGCAGGAACAGGAAAGAGAAAACAATAGTAAATTTGCAAGTTTCCGTCACAGCTGAGTCACTCATATTGCTGTGCAAAATTATACTGTTACAATTAATATACTGTACTCTTTAGATTTTCACTACACTTAATCGTGCAAAATTACACTAATTTTATAAAAATAATAGAAAAACATTGCTGCGAGACTTCAGCCTTATATTATGCCTTGTACAATGTGTCTCACTTTCTGTTACGTCTATTTTACTTCGTTTAATGTTTTCTTACACAGAAGTGAGCTAATATGAGATAACTTAATGTCGTATGAAAGAAACACGGAAGTATTTCCTATTGCCTAAAGGAACGATACTATAGTTATCGTTTTGACTTTCAGGGCATTAATGTTCTGCAAATATTAGCATTTAGCTCTAAAGCGGTGTTGGTTTGGCCCGCAATTTGCGTGTAAACAGGATCCACAAACACTGTTTACACTGCGCTGCGATAGAGAATTTAAATGCATTCATATTTAAAATTTTCGTAATCACATTTTCGGTAAGTTTGTCGCAGATTTTTTTTTTTTGTGTCTGATGTAAGAGGATATAAGTGTTGTTGAAGCAATTTTTATCTGTTAACGCCAGATGTGTGTGCAACAACTGTTAAATTTTTTTGCTTTTAATTAAATAGGATGAGTGGGAGCAACAAATTTCACAATCATTTTTACCCTTTGCCCCGAGCGAGTAGGATTAACAACTGTTAAATTTTTATTTTAACTCTTTGCGCTAGAGGTGCATGGAAGTAAGGCATTTGCTCAGAGAGGTAAATTTTAGTTCTTTCCATCATTGTCACCCGCGAACGAAGTGAGAGAGGTGATAATGTTTTCCTTGAAGATTTAGGTTTATATTTTTGTATAAAAATATATATGTTAGTAAACATATTTGTCTGTCCACCCAATAAGTGGTCGAAGGAGTTGAGCAACGTTCATAATTTTTTTTTTCAGGGAGTCTGGTGGGTTGCCCTGGATGTGACCCATGCCAAAAAAACTATGATTAGTCGGCCATAAAAAAATGACTACTATGAAATCTGCTCTCCTCCAAAAAAATGTAGAAGGAGTTGAGCTATGTTGATTTTTGTAAGGAGTCTGGTGGGCTGTCTTCGTTGTGATCCATGCCAAAAAAAAACTAGGATTAGCTAGTCATTAAAAACAACGGCGAGGAAATATGCCCTCCTCCCAAAAAAATGTAGAAGGAGTTCAGCTTTGTCCATGATTTTTTGCACGGAGTCTGGTGGGCTGTCCTCGATGTGACCCACACCAAAACAATTAAGATTAGCTAGCCACTAAAAATGACAGCAATGAAATTTGCTCCCACCGCGGGTGATGGTTATACTCCACGAGGCGTTCTAGTTTTTTTCACACGAGAAATGTGAGATGGTATGTACTATAAGGAAAATGTTTAGCGATACATGCAAGATATACGAGTACACATGAAGTTTGATTACATTAGTTAGCCATGGCAGTAAACGGGCCAACGGTTCCATTGCCAGAAAGCAGCCGGGACTAACGCCTCGGCTCGCTTCGAGCTATTGTCGCAATGTCAAATCATTTAGATATCTGAAAAAATGAAGCAACCAACTACTAGGTGATCGTGCAGGCCCGATTAGTTGTAGCAGGCGATCAAGACTCAGAGACGAAAGTTAGGTGGGGCAAGAGAGACGATGATTAAGAGTAGCTGATAAAGCTTTGGCCGTTAAGATTTTGTGACTCTTG
Organism: Parhyale hawaiensis; assembly: GCA_001587735.2. Classification (NCBI taxonomy): domain Eukaryota; kingdom Metazoa; phylum Arthropoda; class Malacostraca; order Amphipoda; family Hyalidae; genus Parhyale; species Parhyale hawaiensis. The sequence continues at coordinate 6,200,292 of LQNS02278182.1, forward strand.
CAAGAAGAATTCGTAGCTGTGAAGGGTGTTGCTCCCAATGTTTGTCAAGTCGATTTTCATTACTTGACGTGTTTTGCACCTTTTTTAGTGCCTGTATCACGTATTTTAATTGGTGTAAAACGATGTAACCAGCTAAGGATAGATATTCAAATATTGGTCATTTAAAATATTAGACCATCATGCGATAGCAGTATTGTTCAAGATGATTAACGTATAAAACCATATTATTTCTTTCGATTTTCATTCTTGGATCATCAATGTTAGAAGTCATGACGCATCAAAGTATTGAACACTGTTGAACAGAGAATGTTAAAATTGAGGAATCTCTTAAACTCATATACAAGCCCTTATCTGATCAGTGTGGCTTCTACATTCTTGCCGGAAAATATAGATATTTTGCTCATCTGCAGTCGAAATAGTTCTATTTTTTTCCCCCAGTGTGGAATATTTCCAGACAAGAGTGCCAGAGCTGTCAAAAATACAGCGAGGAATTTGAGATGACCTTTCTTCACTGATCATACTTTCACTACTAATATGCTTTTCAAGGATACGCTACAACGGCCAACTCAATGCGTTTTGAGGATACGCTACAGCAGCCAACTCCAACTGTCATAAGAGATGAGTGCTCACTGTTTCTATTCATCTGAGTAGCACACTCNTTTCGTTGCATGAGCTATTCTTCCCACTTTGATGCAATTGTCAACGAAACTGACGAAACATAAGTTTTCACGGGCAGTAGACAATTATTTCTTCTAGCTTACTGTTTTTCTCTGATGAAGCAGTTTTCTCTTCATAGGTCAAAATTTGAGCACCTCAAATGGAACAGATATTTGAGGTGGGAAGACTGCATCAACGGTATCTTGGCTACGAAGCGATCACATTGTATATAAGCTGCTATTTTGTTTAAGTTTGTTGGAGTCAAGGATCTTGGTTAGAGTATTTTACTCAAGATGTTACTTCTGCCTGTCTATACAGAAGACCTAAGGATGCCAGCACGATAAAGAACCAATGAAGAAAGGAAGAAAATTAAGAAGCAAATAAGAGAAGAGGAGATTCCGCACCGGCTTAGAGGCATTAGGCAAACGTATAGGTTATTGCGTGAATTCTTCACGCACGGGTCCGTTAGTTTGAAATATTAGACCATCATGCAACAGCAGTATTGTTCAAGATGATTAACGTATAAAACCATATTATTTCTTTCTATTTTTATTCTTGGATCATCAATTTTAGAAGTCATGACGCATCAAAGCATTAAACACTTTTGAACAGAGAATGTTAAAATTGAGGAATCTCTTAAACTCATATGCAAGCCCTTATCTGATCAGTGTGGCTTCTACATTCTTGCAGGAAAATATAGACATCTTCCTCATCTGTAGTCGACATAGTTCTATTTTTCACCCAGTGTGGAATATTTCCAGACAAGAGTGCCAGAGCTGTCAAAAGTACAGCGAGGAATTTGAGATGACCTTTCTTCACTGATCATACTTTCGCTACTAATATGCTTTTCAAGGATACGCTACAACGGCCAACTCAATGCGTTTTGAGGATACGCTACAGCAGCCAACTCCAACTGTCATAAGAGATGAGTGCTCACTGTTTCTATTCATCTGAGTAGCACACTCCTTCGTTCGCTTAGATGACACGCAAAAAAAGAAAATCAGTACATTTTAGCATGCGGTGAAGTCCCACTGAATTCAAATTAATTTCCCGCCGCGTATCCTGTATACGCCTACGCGATAATAAAACTTCAGTATATCATTTTTTTTTTTTGCGCTGAAGCGATAACTGCTCTGTCAAAGGAAGACAGCAATCTGGAAAAAAATATTTCTGCAGCTACTGCACCTTGAAAAATCGTTTCCCCTGCGCTTCGTTAATCTTCTACTCAATTTACGCGTCGTGAACTGAGAGCAAATATAGTTTCGATTTATCGAGAAAGTAATAAAATCAGACTTCGCAGCAGCTTGAAGAGAAGCTGCATTAAATATCTTCATTGTTTAGATTTCAACGTGGCTGAACAAGAAAGGCATTCAATTAAAAGGATAAGAATTCCATTTGTGGCCATCTTCTGCAACCTGGTTTAATTTTCGCTTATCGACCTTCTGCAGAGCGAAGCATAATTACAAAATCTTCCACCTGGCCTTTTTTGCATATTTCATTAAGAGCGTAGTATGAAAGTAGACTGCCCGTTACCCGCTGGGTCACTAAGACCTCTCCTAACTATTACTGTTCTTCTGCTCGATTCCTTGACTAGGAGCAAATTTTATCTTTTTTATATGCCAAAATATAGAGAGAGACAAATAATTATCTGAAATAAAATACCGCAGAGCGGTATCCGAGATTCAGTGTTCACAGAAGTTTTCCATATTAGTAATGAAATAAAATAAAAAACATGAATTATTATTCTGAATTATGTGAGCTCCTCTCAGTTTTTTCCATAGAATAGTAGCGAAGATTGTGAACACGGTCGCAACCAAGCAAGTAAACAAAATCGTCAGAATCTTAAGCTGTATAGATAGACATAAACATAAAAATATTCGCTAAATATATATGCGCCGTTGTTGGTTGGTTGCTTTCTTGCTTGCTCCGTTGGGTGGTTCTGCTGTCCGTAGCACCCTGAAGGATTTAGTTTGCAGAACATTCATCTACTGAATGACAAGCCCTGAATTACGATGTCAGATATAGTTTATTACAAAATAAGATCGAAAGTAAAACCACAGCATTTTCTAAAGCCCACTTCGCTTTGAAAACTGGCTCGGTAATATTTGATATTCGTTTGTGAGGGTGGCAGTAAACGTTGTATCCTTGATAGAGTCTTTGATCCTGTCGTGCATGCGCCATTTCGCATTTTTTTTCTTTTGGCTGAATTTCTTCGTAGCAGTTGAAATTTAACGCTGAGCAAGAGACAAAACATTTTCAGTTCATATTGCAGCCAAATTTCGTTCCTGATGCTTCAACTAACTGCTTGTGTCCAGGATCTACATAGTAAGCACTGAGCATAGTCGTTGATTTCGTTTGATTCAAGTATATTTTCATGGTGCTAAATGACTTTCAAGCATTCGATGCTGATATTCGCGCTTTTGGTCTTAAGAGGGAAATGTTGCTCTCCCAAACTCCTAACGACACGACATTTGCTACTTTAATGAAATATCCAGGCTACAGGTATGAGGCATAATTTTGCAATTAAACCCGTATGGCAAGCATAAACATTATAATTGCTCCATCACGAAATTATTGCGATCAGTTTTGACTGCTTAGTAAAAATATTTAAACAACATAACTTATTAACACCCATCGGTGTTTGTTATATTGTTGATTAACTTGCTAACATTAAATCCATTTTTTTCTTCTAATTCTGCTGTAATATTAGTTATATGAAAGGCTATGAATTTAGAACCACTGATGCTTCAAAAATGTACTAGAATTGCTCTAAATGCAGATTTATAAACGAAAGGTAAAATCAACCTGACCGCACCCTCTACTGGGAAGCCCACACACACTAAATCGTGCTGCAGAAAGGGCTAACTGGCTCCAGAGGAGTGTCCGACTGCAGTCGATGCAGTCGATCACAGATTGTCCAGACCTATAGCGCCATAAGCGGTAGCCTCTTATGCAACGACCTTCCAACTCTCCCCATTTCTGGCCAGGGTCTGTACCCCCGCAATAGCTTTGCAGACAACGACTGCTGACTAAGCTCGTCAACTGACTCAAGAGCTCTCTTGCCTGAGTGGTATTTGAGCTACCGATCTTCAGTGTCATTAATAGCAGTGTTCTCTTGGTTGCCGCTACTGCGGGTGCTGCCATAAGATGCTTTTTGGTGCTGTAAATATTTCTTGTTCAAATACACTACGAGTAATAACGATCTTAGTTGCAACAAGTGATTAAAAATTATTATTACCTACGTTTTCTCATGTACTTTTCTGCTGTGTGATAAGGGAAAATGTTTTAGCAAATGAATAAAACGAAGTTAGCCAATAAAATGAAGAAACGATAAATTTACTGTAAATGTATAAATAAATGGACATATATATTCTCGTAATTTCTCTAACTGAATGACGTCACCGCCACCTAAAGTCCATTCAAATTTTCAAGAGATTCCCAGAGCAGTCTACGTATTGACGGTTATTGATGAGGAAGAGCTTTATGGAAGCCCTCTTCCTCCTCCTCCTCAACTGATAGCAGTTATTTATGGCTTATATTGAACGGTGCTTGAATAGTTCTGCATTTTCAGCAGCGGCTGAAATGTAAATAGACGAGGGAGAGCTGAGCTCTCAGAAAAAAAAATCTTTCGATTTTTGGTATACATTGACAGCGAGTAGCTTCTAAAGAAGCTTTAGAAGGATGTACGTGCTGCCTTATTCTATTCCTGGATTTTGTAATTCTTTCATGAACTAGAGGATGACGACTGAGATTACTATACTGTAATGTCAGTAGCGTTCTTGTATTGCATGGAAAAATTACGTAAAATGTCTCTCAGTGGAACTTGGCAACACGTCTCGTTTGGAATCAAGACCTGCCCTTGGTTGTAGAGCTAAAGAGCTCACTTGGGAACCTAGTTAGTTGACTTATTTCCTAGTCAGTGAAAACGTAGATCAAGCAATGTACAGGCACAATTTTGCGAAAATCTATTCTATTTTGAAAACTATACCAATGTATCTCCCACAATGGAATTTGGATGGGGAAAGAAATAACAAAGTGGGTGCTTCATAATTGCTTGCAATTTCAGTGGCACAGCACCACAAGGAAAGTATAAATTCGGGAGTGTCTTTACAATACACGAGTTACTGTTTTCGTATTTACTCAAAGAAATCACCCTCCTTCAAATAGATTGTTTAGCTGTCCTGTACATTGAGTCGCGCAGTAGCACGACTGCGTGAAAAACTCGCATTGCCGTCAGCAGCCACTGTACAAATTACTGCGTTCATATCTACTTATTTATTTCTAGGTAATCCTCTGGTTGCAGTTGCCTGACGCCACGCCTAAGCGATAAACTCAAATTACTCTTAAACGCCAGGGTGCAAATGCAGCAAAATCAAACACATTACGACTCGGAGAGCAGAGGCCATATTCGGCATTAAGAGTCGGAATTGTCGCTCCATTAAATTCGTTAGGGGCCAAGAGACGCCGATCCTGGAGCCGTGAACCTATTGGACTATCCCCTGTCGCCTTGCAATTGTCTACGTGGCGCGTTAGGATCCTTTCTTCTCGTGGAAACGTTGCAGCTGTGGGGCACAATGTGAGCAGTTCTATTGGATCATACAATGTACGAGTGTAAAGAGGGAATAAGAGGCAAAGTTTCGTTCTCTCCACCATTATCGCTAATCTTAAGTGAAACTGGATGGTGCTGAAGCTCCAGTTCTGCCGGGAATCCCCAAACCCCTACCGAAGTGTTTTCGACTTGGCGCAAAGTCCATAGCTGCCGAATGCCTTAGTAACAAAAGAGGTACACGGTTAATAAGCGTTGTGAATTGGCAGCAAACGTATGCCCCAAGTCTAGCGGCGGTGCCGTGTTGCCTCATTTGCCAACACTTGTCTAGCAGTCCAGGCTGTTGGCTTACGCTTTTTTCTGCCCGTAATTATTTGCCGTGCAAACAGCCGCAGGCGTCGCCGCTTTATCATGAGCCGTTGTACCTGCGCCAGACTGAGGCTCTTACAGCTCTTTTGCTGGCGCTTACATGGCGAAAACTTCCTGATTAACCCGTTGATGCGCAGAGGACCGCGCAGTCACGTTTAATCTCGAAATCTTCCTGATTAACCCGTTAGCTCTCTAAAGTACCGTTCGGTCCAGCGAAATCGCCGTGACTTTCCTGATTAACCCGTTAGCTCTCTAAACGACCGTTTGGTCCAGCGTTATCGCCATGACCTTCCTAATTAACCCCTTTAGCTCTCGGTCCAGCGAAATCGCCGTGACTTTCCTGATTAACCGGTCCAGCTTAATCGCCATGACCATCCTCATCAACCCGTTAGCTCGCAATACGACCGTTTGGTATAGCCTAAAGTCTGTAACCTTCCTTCTTATAACCCGCTGCTGCGCAAATGACCGTCCAGTCACGCTTAAACCTTGTAACCTTCCTGATGAACTAGTACACTAGCTATATATATATAAGACCGTACGCTCCCGCTTCAGCTCCATAAACACATACTGTACTTCATAAACGACGTTTCGGACCATGGTGTTCGACCGGGAAAGAGTGTTGTTTGGCCCTCTTACGGTTAAATATATTGCGCTGTTCCTTCGTAATCTGATATTTAATGGGGATGGTAATGGGACCTCTCTACGGAACGGAGATCTCCTCAGGGAGCATAGGGAAGGCTATAGGTCATTGACATGGTTCGGTTTGTTTAGGTGATGATTGTTGTATTAAACGCCTCAAGAGCTCGCTTGCCTGGGTTGGTATTCAATCTTACGACATTCACTGTCTTTGAAAGCCACTTTTCCAGCTTGCGGCTACTAAGAATGTGTTCATAATTACATTATTCTTATTATTACTACTGAGTAGCGTAAGACTCCATTACCACAAGTAAGGCGCTATTAACAGAGAAAGCAGTAAAAGAAATAAAGTATGACAATAAAAACTCATACATAATTACATTTCATAAGGGCTTCTCTGTGAACCAACTTACATACCTACCGTTTAATATCCATGCATTCTTGTCTGCCAATTAGAATCATAAATATGGAACTTTGTTTGACCTTGTTTGCTATTTATGCGNAATATAGTATGACAATAATAACTCATACATAATTACATTTCATAAGGGCTTCTCTGTGAACCAACTTACATACCTACCGTTTAATATCCATGCATTCTTGTCTGCCAATTAGAATCATAAATATGGAACTTTGTTTGACCTAGTTTGCTATTTATGCGAATGGACTGCTTCATTCTCTTTCTATGCCTTGTTTTTGACGGTATACTTGGAAATTATTGCTCGTTTTGCGAGGTGCAATCGCGTTAAATTTGAACTTCTCGAGCCGTGCTCATGCCACGGAAGTTATTAGGAGGACTGAATTGTTGTCGCTCCCGAAGCAGCAGCAGCTGCAGGTGCCTGCCGCCAATTCACTGGCGCTAACTTGGTGGACTCTCAATCAGTGGCGGCTCCTGGTTACTGAAATAGGAGTGCTGCAAAATTGCATTCTGGGATATATGAATTCCTTTGACATAGCTATACTCTAAAATAAACCAACCCCCACTCAAATCCCTAACAAATTTCTGGGCCGCCCAGATATCAGCTTCCCTGGCGGCCAAAAATTCAATTAGGGAATTAAATATACATATAGATCTTTTTCTTCTAACAGCACAATTTTCTTTCCTTCCTGCAGGCTTTGCAAAAAAAAAAAACGAACCTGTATATCTAATTAGCTCATTAACGTCTTCCTTCCATTTTCTAGATGATATTAATGGTGTTATTTTTACGAGAAGTAACAGTGTACTCTATGTGCTATTGGGATAATTAAGTGCCAGATGGGGCCGTCGAACCGAAAAGACTCGTATGTGTTTTTCCTAGATATCCACTAATTGAATGGAAAACATATATTTTGCATTATTATTATTATTATTGTTAAAGGGCTAGACGTTTGTCTGTACGACACGCCATATTAATTTGATCAAACTAATTTTCATGAAAGTAAATTTCTGCCAAATGTAACTCGTTACCAATTTTTTTCGCAAAGTTTAGTTCTAGAGATGCACTGAATTTTGTATACGTGGATCGTATCAAACCGTGACTTGTTGCGTCATTTCAGGCATAGAGAGGGGAGCTGCACTGTCTTTTAAGGTTGAAGTTCTACAAAAATTGTCATACTATAATTCCGAGCATAAGATTAAATAAACGGACCAACAGGCCCCTTCCCAGAGATTAGTCAGAGTGGCTCTAGCTCCGGCTCACTAGCAGCTGTTGCCATTATGTCAAATGTATATATCTGTCTATCTGTATTATAGTAAAATTCTGTGAACCTTGTTTGTTTGTTTATTTACTTGTGTCGTGTCTATTTGCGTCTTGTTTGGCAGAGCTTCTTCGCTTTTAGAAGTGAAGAAATTCGAGGAACTACGGTGCAGCCCACAGTTCGTTTGCAGAAGATAGTTTTGTCAACTTTGAGGGCATGTGCTACGCTCCTAAATTCTCAGGTTTGTGAAGTCACATTTGCGTCACGCCACTGTTGCAGCGAGGAATCTTTGATATTTCCACAGTAGCGTGACGTAATTTTGACGTCACAAACCTGGAAATTTAGAAGCGACTCGCATTCACCTAAATTTGACACAACTATCTTCTGTAAATGAACTGTGGCACAGCCCCATTCCTTCCATGCATCAGCTCCTTAATTCGATTGTGTATGTGATACGGAAGTTAAACTGAGTTCGGCCTCAAGACCGGGCATGATAAATTCATAGGTGCCGTGGGAAATATAACTGAAATACGTAACATATAAATTGACTTTGCTTACAGCCTGGATGTTGAATAGTCGTTAGAGTAGCAAAGAATCTGTTGTTAGTGAGCCGTATGGGCCGCTCCTTGACGGGCAAGAGAGGACGGCCGAATAGCGGGTGGTCTATGCCCAGCTAATAACACCTGCTTTACTGCGAAAGCAAAGACGATCATGGTGACGACCCAACGGGTCACGGGTCGTCTAGCAGATATCTACAGAAGAAAGAAAGAGACAAAACTCTACCAGGGATATGATCGTGCAAACACGACTATATACGTAGTTGCAGGAGACTGGCGGTGATGATAGTACGCAATATTGGCTGACGCATAAAAGATCTTTAATGGAGTAGGGTAGCCTCTGAAAATTAGGCTGTTAAAAGTTGGTGAGTCTTGGAATAAGAGTTCGTAACTGTGTAGGTGTTGCTCCCAATATTTGTCACTGCGATTTTTGAACGCGCTTACTGTCTCCGCACTGACAACGTCGGAGGGGAGTTTATCCCGAATGTTTACTATTATATAAAGTGGAAAAAAACTGATGGTTTACAGAGTAGTGCTTCGATTCCAATGCTTGAGTTGAGGTTTGGTTGTTGTTCCGGAGGCACTCTTCTTGCAAGCATAAATTGTGTCAAACGTACAGTAATACACGCACGCATAGAGGGTCAAAATGTACTGAATTTTATGAGAGCAAATTGTGTCCAACGTAACATGCATAGCATAATTCCAGGCATAAAGGGTTAAGAACTCAGTTGATTTTTTGTTGTCTCTGTAACGATCTCAATTTAAGAGCTCCCAGCGGCCGTTATTGTCGCTGCTGACTTTTTGTGGCGTGACGGATGGCGGCCGCGGAACATTTTATTGAAGCCTCTTTCCTCCGGCTCTGATTAACTGCTAGTGAAACGGGTTTTATTATTTCCTCATTTTATTGGCTAGTGCGGCTTTTTGCTCGATTTTTTGTGCAGCCCATTAATTGCTCGACTGGACTTAGCGCCAAGCCGATAATTGCTCGAATTTTTTTTATTGATGTGCCGTGTAAGACTAGCGTATCGCTTGAAATTTAGCCCCGAAAAATCTTGGATTTTGTAAAATATGTAGATTACGTCTGAAAAATACTGCTTCAATAAATATAATAGCTATTTTCTGCGAATAAACAGCAGTATCCATCAAAAGTTGGATGCTACTGTTCAACAAGTAGTTGAAATATCTTCTAACCAAAATTTAAATAAAGTGTGATGCAGTGGAGCATGTTCATTTTTAAACGAAATGTTAAGAATGAACTGCCAGATTTTTTTTAATTGCTCAGAACAAAAAATATTAGAAATGAGTATGTTTGCGTATTGGTTGTAGCATGAAATGAAAACATCGAGTTTAAACAAAGTAGTTCTACATTTTGTATAAATGACACCGCCTGAGGGCAGGAAGCGTCATCACTCCCCTAACTTCTAACGTACTTTGTTACCACGAGATGCTCGACAGCTATTAAAAATTTTCAGTGATCAATAAAACACCACTGTTTGCAACGTCCATAAATGTGCAGGCTTGCACGCCAGCCCAGTACGTTATTTTTAATTGCTGCAGTCTCGAAGCGATAAAGCAATATTTTTTTTCAAACTCTGTAATTTAGAGTTACATACCCACTTTCCGTCTTTCATTTTTCCTCTACTGATGATATGTCACATGTTCTTCCTTTCCTCTTCAGTTACACACTGCATGGAATGGCTCGATTCCCTGATATATTTCCGCTAGGAATGCGGTACATTGGTATTTTCTTTTTGTCTTAATATATATGTGTGAGAAAAAGTCGCTTAATGCCAGTCATGTGTAGAGGTGTAGGCTGAATGCATCCATATCTCTCCCTGTGCGTAGCCACCTATATACCATAATATTTATGTGATTGGGCCTCCGCGTTATTGTAAAATTTATTTACTATGACTTGTTAGCGTATCTGTGAACCTATTGTGTTATTAATAAAAGTTATTTTATTTGATAAAAGACGCTTGTAGCAAATCCCACTAGCAAACGTCAATTTAGTTGTTCGACGAAATGAAAAAAAAATTATGCAATATTGATTGATAAACGTTTTAATAATTTATTGTCTTTTAAATACGGTATTAGAAATATTTGACGTAACATTCCCGTTGCATTGTCTTCCTCTATCACTGGTAAGGTCACAGCTTCTTCTGCAATAACTTCAAGGCAGCCGCCAGTTCACGTAACGCACCCTTCGGATTTTGTCTCGAAATCGCGACAGCAAACAGAAACATCTTCCTTCGTTTTCCTCGTCTCCAGATAATTTTGACAGCCTGTCGCCTCAGGGGCCATAGGGTTCAGTTACTTGGGTTTACTCAGCCTGGGTTATGGGGAGTTTGACTCCTCTTGGGTACCATTTAAAGTGGTGGTTCCCAACCAACTGGAGTGCTCGCAATTACTGAGAGTGTGGGATGACTTTTACAGGGGTGCGAATTCTAGGATTATTTTCATGTCATTCCGAAAATTAGTTTAAATAATTTTGTTGCACAAATTTACTTTATCTTTCATTCATTGTCATATGAATTACTTTTATTACAAGGGGTGGAAGGACCTAGTGAAAGCTTTTTAACAGCGTCAGGCGTAAAAAAAAAAAAATTGGGTACCACTGCCGTCTACCAACCATGGATGATATCACATAACTTTACGTGATGTCATCCTTGCCCATACGCAGCATCGAAATTGAGAATCTGCTTCGCTCTGTCGTTCAGGGAATGAAAATTTTTTATTTACATGTTCCCTGAACTCTCCTACACCAGCTGCACTGCTTAACAGAACTCTTCGGCTACTTTTTAATAGCATAAAACTGTTCCTAAAAAAATAGGCTAATTATGGTCGCTAACGAGCTCATCCACTTTTCCACATCCTCGCTGTTCCTATTTATTTTTTTTATTTTGCTGATTTTCTTTATAATAAAGTAACTGCTTTCAATCTCTGGACTGTACTGTTCTATCTCAAAATCATTTCCGGAATAACAACGTCGGTTGTATTTTAGAGAAAGTGTTTTGTATTGCACGGCAATATGTGCTTCTATTTTCTTCTGTTACATTCCTAGTTCAATCGTGTTTGGGGATGATTTCTCATTGCACAATTTATCCATTTGTATCACTTTCGCTTATTCTATCCCTTTGCTACTTTCACTGTAACAGAGGAAACTTTTAAGACAACGTCTCATGTTTTCTATCTCTTGCTGTGCAGTATTAAATTTTCTTCATTTCTTTGCAAGTTAAGCTGCAAAAAAAGATCCATATGTTTGACACTGATACCTATTAACATTATGTCGACACATTGTAGTTTTTATCAAATTGGAACGTACATTTTTGAGTACTATTTTGTATATTTCTTGCTCTCATATTTCTTTGTAGTTAATCGTGTTTTCTGTCTATCATTTTCTTTTATTTTTTGCAGCTTGCATTGTCCTGAACGAATCCTTTTCCAATTTCTACAAAAATTTCTATCTTAAGTCAATCTTTACTCTGTACAATTGTTTATCTTCCAATCACAATCAATACTAGATAGATATTTATTTTAAAATTCACGGCTAATTTCATTTACCCCAGACACCTTCCAATTTTTCACTGAAATTTTCCTTGAACGGCGAAATTCCTTGCCATTTTTATCCCTGTTTTTAATGCATCAGCAATGGAGCGCCGTGATGAACGCTGACTTTTCCCATTCTAATGAAATGTCTATGGCCCGCGATAGGGGAAGTTTCCAACGCGTTTACTACAAAATAAAATATCTTGGCAGGCGTTCTCTTCGTTTCTTTTAGTCAAGTACAGTTGTACCAGTAGAATATTGAAGTTCGCCTTAATATGCTTTAGATATGGTGATGTTTCTATTGAATTTGTGAGATGAGATATACTGTACAGATACACTTGCAATAGGATGTACACGATATAACAAATGGGCAGTGTTTGATAGACACACTGTGAAAGAAAATAAATAAACCTATATTGTTTCACTTGACCGTTTGGTGTAATATATATACATTATACAATGCAATATACCTCATACAATCAGTACTATATAATAATTCACGTCGTGTTTTTATTTATTTATTTATAACTATATTTATATCTTTCCTGTCACGCTCTATGGGAATAAGATAGGAGAAAATTCAGGTTTCAAAAGGTGAAAAAAAAGTTGGGTACCTTGCAATCTTTTTCTTAGGCGAAAAAAAAACAGTTTGGTACCTTGCAATCTTTTTCTTCAGTATTAGATTGGGGAAAAATAGAACTTAAAAGATAGGAGAAAATTCAGATTTCAAATGACGAAAAAAAGTTGGGTACCTTGCAATCTTTTTCTTCAGTATTAGATAGGGGAGAAATAGAACTCAGTCTGCTTGCCAGTAGTGTGTAATGTAGCGAATCCTTTGTTTTTGAGAGTAACCTACCCTCGCGACTCCCCTCGCGCATAAGTTTCCGGTTATAACGGTCAATGCACTACCGGTTTTGCGGGGGTCAGGGGGGCGCCAACCGGAATGGACGGGGCCTGGGAAACCGGAAGGGGCGGCGCGATGACCCGTTGGCGCGAGGGGAACCTACCCTCAAAAACAAAGGATTCGCTACATTAGATTAGATTAGATTAGATAGGCGGCAGTAGACGAACCAAAAGGCCCATTCCCAAAAAGACACCGGGACTTACACCCCGGTCCTCTATGAGCTATTGCCATTATGTTAGTAGAA
>LQNS02278182.1:6231114-6260805 GCA_001587735.2 Parhyale hawaiensis
TTGTTATTTCTAAATCATGAACTGTTCGTCTGATTCTGCAATGTACTGTTTTCCGCATTATTTGTAAGCTTCTACAAGAAAAGTAAATAGCCTCCATATCCCGCAATTCTATGCTTTGGCTTTTCTTCTATTTTTCATCATGAACTGTTGATCAGATCGGTTGGTGATATTTCTTTCAGTGTGACTTTTACTCTGAAGAGTAAGTGGGGAAAAACTTATACCCTTGGTTTGCTCTTAAATATTATGATACTAGTAACGATAATATGATAAAGAGTCTCCTACGTTTATAGAGGATTCTCTGCTTACACTATTCGTGGAATATCCCATACATACGATCTTTTTCTCTTTTCAGATGGCGAGTGAACGTCGAGAACCTTCCCATCGCTTGGGTTTTTGGAGCCTTTCACCGAGACGCCGTCGATCAGGTTACTGATGGCCGAAAATATTTCGACTGGAATCACCAGCTCAGCTTGCTATAAACTTTGCAGGGAGACTCGAGAGAAAATGCAAGACTCCCTCGCCGTGAATATGTTGCTTAGATTATTGCCTGACGGAGCGCAGTAGTTGGGCCAAACCCTGATGCTGAGAAGTGAGGTGAGGTGGAGGAGCGGTCCTTAGCATGGGCGAGAGAAGCCTGCCCATGCTCTCACTTCATGTTGTAACCTTCCTTACTGTCGTCGTCACCTTCGCTGTCTCTGCACTTTCCTTGTATGAAAACCATACCAACACGTCGACATTGCCCGATCCTACATCCTTCTACTCTTCGGACCACCGCGACCCGTCACTGAACCTTCGTTCCAAGAGAGAGCAAGTTTCAGAAGCCGTCGCCAACTCTTCTGCGCCAAGCGTGCTCTCGAGAGTCAAACATCATCATCTGAAGAACCAAAGTGAGCTACATCAGGCAGGCTACACCATTGATTTGCTTCCACCTCCGAGATTTGCGTCACCGTTTGCCCAAGTTACAGTGGAAGTACAGCTCCTGCCTTGGTTTCTACTAGACGGTCAGACGGAAGAGGGCAGCTGTATAGACAGAGACGTTGCTGACAAAGCCTTCAAAGCCGCACTTAACGCACATCCGCCTCCTGCGGGTGTTACCTTCATTGTCCACCTCCCCCCTGAAGGTAAGTTGCAGAATAAGCTATGGAGATCAAAGTACAGCATAGAACCTTGATAAGTAACTAAGCATACTTCCTTCCCGCATAGTCCTCGTCATAGGGAACGCCTGCTAAGCGGAACAACTGTTCCGTCCCGAGACTTAATTGATGAGTAGGGAATCACGTCATCATGCCATGAGCATTTTTGCTCGAGCTCCCGGTGACGTTTATTACGTCGCTTCATGTGAGTAGAAACATGATACTGGTGTTCTTCTTTTGGGTCGCAGAATGCGCGCTAGTGATATCTCACATTAAACATTGTTCTTTTTTTACATTTTCTTCGTCTTTTTTTAGTCAGGTCGTATGCGAGGTGGTTATTAAACGAAGTTCTATTGTATTTCTTTCTGATTGTAGAAGTAAATTGATTGGAGACCCGGGTCCCTCTCTCTGCCAGTGCGAGCCTTAACTGTGTTTTGGCGACACTCTAAAGATTTCTTAGGGATGATGATGCCGTGCGCCTAGTGCACATCTCTAGACGTGGCAAACGAACAGTGCTCTTACAATAAAGCAAATTTTCTATATTTTATAACCGAATTTTCGGAAACAGGCAATGCCTTACCATTAAAGACGTGACCAACCTGTCCTTTATATACCTGCGATGTTTGCTCCTCTGACTCGAGTCGCAAAATGCCAAAGTTCGCATTAATTTGAGAGACCAGTACAGCATTCTTGTTTGCCCTGATGCCCCGATGATGCCCGGGCCAGCAGCTGTTAATCTGGCCGGTCCTACATTTTATCTACGCGCTTTGGCTGGGCCGCGTAAACAAGAAACACATCAGCCACCAAATGAAAATGAGCTCGACTGGTCATGCTACGAAAAATCTTCGTTATCAGATCCAAAATATGTTCAGTTGCATCCGAATTTTCGTGTAGAATTTCAAGGGAAACTGCTCTGGCACGTGCGGATGAGGAGCGGCCAGCTAATTAGCTGTGTTGCAGGGAAGGAAAATAGATAGCAGAGAGGGCGGATATTTTTCATTTTGCCGCTATACGACAGTGTCAAAATGGTAGCTATATCTTTTTTTATGAACTTTTCTTCCTAGTATTTTAAAGATATTGTCTAGAAATTTTTTGGCAAAGGCTGAAGAATTTTTTTATGAGATATTTTCAATATACATGCGGTCGTAACGATTTTCGAGCAAATTGATGAACTTTTCTTACTGGAAATCTTTAGTCATTTTCCGCTCTATACAGTAGCAATGTATGCAGAAATATTTTACTTTCAGAGTAGGTAATATTATTTTCGTAGGACCTGACTTTTATTGTTGGTATTTCTTGGTATTTGCCCATGGCAAGGTGCTAGAACATATGCACTATATGCTAAAGTTTTTATTTGCGGAAGTGTTGACCCCGTTTTCTACAGGAATGGCCGTTTTTCAAACTGTATCAACTCGTTCCCCTGTGATGTAGACCAAGAAATTAATATTGTTTAGTGCAACTGAAGCACGCGCCGGAGCTGATTTCGATTTCACTAGGAATTAATTTGTCTTCCTTGTTTTCTGGAGCGCCTTTTTCTTCTGTAAATGAAATTTACCAAAAACTCATGACTGGCTTTTGAAAATATTATTAAACTCGTCGAAGAACGATACCATCTCCAGATACCTTCAATGATTATGTCATTTTCGCGCATCCAAAGCGTTCAAATTTCTCGGACTATTATGACGTAAAGCTTTCAACTCATTCTGCTGATGGCCGCTTTCACCTTGATGAGCTGGCTGCCTTGATGAGAGTGAAACAGCCATTCATTCCGAGGACAAAGGAGAAGCTATTTGACTTAGGGCTCTTGAATTCTGACCATTGAGTTAGAGGAGCAGCTATTCGAAGTCAACAATGCCAAATCTTTATTATCTGGCGATTGTATAGGAGAGAAAACAATATGAAGACAGGTAAACGCTCTACATCTCGAACAAATATTTTAAAAACATAAATATTTCTAAAAGAAAGTAAAGGGCCTTTATACAGAAAAAGGACAAGAATTTACCGTAGATAATACTAGCGATATTTTTGCATTAAGGGCTATGACTTGTAGGAGTCGAAGCAATATTTCTTACAGTTACTGCATTTTGCATTAAACTCATGCCAATAGTTGAGTATCTTTCACGCATTTATTGTTGATAACCGTAAAATTTATAGTGATGTTTGATAATATTTCGTGCACTAATTATTGGTCGTAAAAGTTATGGCAGTATTTCATTATAACATATTTTGTATGTCGACTGTTATTAACCGTACAATTTATGATAGTATTTAATTCTGTGTCATACATTTAACTATTATTACTATTATTAACAATGAAAGTTATGACAATTTTAGATTAGATGTTGTACATAAACTACATATTATTAACCGTGCAGGTCATGGTCATATTTCCTACATTTAATTTTATTAAATGTAAGAGTATTTATGCACGTACTCTGAGGCAAACCTTCACGTTTGTGTTTCGTTTATTATAACTAGTCAGTACGATGGTACTGCTCAATTGTAAACCAATAGTTTGCTCAATTGAGATTGCAGGCAATGGGCAGAAGACCGTCACGATTTCTTGGAGAGATAATTGAATTCCCGCTTGAATTAGGCCAACGTTCTCTGCTACCTGCGAGCCTTAGCGCGATTGCTGCAATGTTATATGGCAGCATTATACGTACAGTGTTCAGGTTTAGTGGTTCGACTTAGCATCAGTATCGCCTCAGCAATGTATTATACATACTTCGTGCTCTCTTTGCTTCATTTATTCATCCTACTTCTAATGCTGATCCTCCTTTTCTGCACGTTCTCTTTGCTATCAAAGAGCAGGGCCGCCACAAAAGCAAAACTTCAATTTAGCTTCTGGGCGGCGCTACGGCTGCCTTAAATTTTGTTTGGGTCTTTTTTCTATATGTTGTTCTGCTGTATGGGTTCACTACACTAGCTAAAGGTCTGATGCGACGCTTGCGGTTACCAACTAAATTATATGGATGATATTGCAGTGATTTTTGTGTGAGTTAGAAGCAGCAGTCATTAAGTGCAGGACGAAGGTCCTACATGTTATCAATCGAAATGTAGATATTATGCCTCTATGAAATAAAAGTACTCCAGGATTCCTTGAGAGGGCAGTTTTCTTGGATTCAGACGATATCATCGTGCTCGCCTCTGCCCCATAAGGAAACTTATGCCGGATTTCTGTATGCGTTTACATTTCCTATATACATTCCAATCTCAGTGCATGCGCACAATCGCTGAAGCGTCTCTATAAAGTTCCGATTTATGATCATGGCCGAATTTTGAAAGCGGTATTCGAGAAACTATTTACGCGGCCCCAGTGGGGCAGTTTGGGCGCCTCAGAAGCGCTGCCTCAGAGGAAATTCTTCAGCGACCGATATGGATGGACTTCCGAGTCCCTGGAGATTACTCCCCTTTGACACAGCATTCTTTGGGCGCAGTCTCCAGATAGTTCAGCAGAGTCGCAAAGAGCAGAAAGTAAAGTCTCAAGAGATGCCTTAGTGGTCCCACTACGCTATTTACTCCAAGTGGTCTGGAAAGCATTACTTGCGGCCGTGACGCTGCAAGAGGATACGCTACCAGACGGTATAGCTATACGAAGAGCATCGAGGTAAGGCTTGCAGATTCTACAGTATATTAGTCTCAAAACACTGGTCGACTACTCGATGTTGTGAGACTAGATACGGTAATGAGGGTGTATTCTTCCAGTGGCATGTCCCTGGATTTCAGCGATGTCGCGAAGAGGCTCAGGCGCTGGTCGACTACTCGATGTTGTGAGACTAGATTCGGTATCTAAAGTGCATTCTTCCAGTGGCATGTCCCTGGATTTCAGCGATGTCGCGAAGAGGCTCGGGTAAGGTTTGGAAGTGCTTTAGTGCTCTTTCGAAGTTGAAAGTTAATCACAAACCCCAAATGTTAAATCCCTTGCACTGGTTCGTGCTGCGGATAAACACCGCTTTACTGAGAGGAGTGACTGGTTGTGTCGACCATTGATTGACAGCACGCTGTCGTCAAACGCGACAATTTAAAGGATATCTGCAACATCCCCTTCTACATTCTCCATTGCTGGTTAGGTCAGTACCTCGCAGTGGATTGTGAATTTTACAAACGATGATGCTGCTGCTGCTGCAATCCCGAGCATTGCAAGACTTTACCTTCCTGGCTAGGATGCGAACCCAATGACTGCGTTCTTTGTATATTGCCTAATGACCCTGGAGAGAGACTCACGCAATCGAACGACACTCCCACATTTCATTAAAGTGTTGCATAATTCAAGTGCATTGAAAAGAGATTTATCGTTTCCATCACTCGATGCGATTATGTTTCTGCACGGCAACTGTAGTTATTTTACGGGACCGAGGGATATATTTTTTTTAATTTTCGGTTACAAAACTGTTAGATCCTTCGCCCAGAAGGATGTGACACGTCCGTTGAACTTTATTTCCGCGATATCAACTTTGGCCCAGCAAAGATTAATATCTGATGTGTTGATTTCTGTTAGAAAAAGGAAAACTGCACTAAAGTGCAACCTGTAACGCTGTCAAGTGTTGATGCTTCCTTCCAAGAACTGTATTGATCGAAACGTGATCTGTAACGCTTAGTACCTAAAGTATTGATGCCTCCCATCAAGAACTGTATTGAAACACGATCTGTAGCGCTTGGTATCTAAAGTATTGAGGCTTCCGACCAAGACTATTGAAGTGCGATCTGTAAAGCTCCGCAGAAATTCCTTTGTTGGCTGCCGCAAAGGAAATTCTTCAATTAGCTATATGGACTTCGGACGTTTCGGGGAAACCTTTTCTGTTGATAAAGCTTCGCTTCGGTGCCGATTTTTCACGTCTTAGGTTCGGTTCAATGTGGATTTCAGCTCCCATTTGTTTCGCTGGGTGATCTGTTTTTGTCGTTTGCTAGCTGATACTTGCGGGGAAATAGCAGAAGTTCGTATTCTTTTCTTGCAAAATGAGGTTGTTGGGGGCAGTGTTCAGAGACTTGACATGTATCCTGTAAAATTAGCATGTTTGTTTATGTAATAATTTATACCCTCACAGAATTTTTGGCTGCCTCAAAAACTTTACTACTGTTTAACTTTTGGGGCGGCCACGAATTCTGCCAAGGTATTGTTTTAACCCCGATTTGAAGTCTGTACTATGCACGATTGGTAGCGACAAAAACTGTTAATGAGTCGGAGCACTTAACGCTTTGCCACCGAGGGTCAACTTTTTTCAAGTTCCAAACAATGCTTTTCGTTCGAGACGCCGATTCGGTTTTGGTCCGTCAATGTAAAACTGATAAATTAGCGCAGTTAAACTTCATTTCTGATGTCGATGGTGAACGTTCGCTGCACCTCATCTAGGGCGTCGCACACAGCTGTCGAGATGATCTAAGCTGCCGAGCTTGATCTTGTCCGGAACTTGAAATTTGGGCTTTTGATCTGCCGCTTTGATGGTAATTGTAAAACGATTACACTTGCAACGACAGGAAGTTGAAGGCATGTACGGTTGGGTGCCAATATTCAGCCTATGAGGCTGGACTTGTTCTAAACTTTAGGCAGGTGCGCTGGCTTCGATTCAGTGAATTAAGTTTCAGGCCTGACCCTCAATAGATTAAGCTTGAGACTTCCAGAAACCCAATCTTGTTCCTCAAAATGGAGTTCTTAGTCGGCGCAACGTAATCGCGCTGCTTCTAACACTTGAAACGCTCTGCAGAGTAGCAACGCCAAAAGTTGTCTCCAAAGTTTCGGACAAGTCAAACCTCGAAGGTTTAATTTCGGCGCCCAATCGAACGTGCTCTTACTCCTGCTCTTCCGTTTTAAGCCCAATCGGTTTGCAATTACCACCTGACACTCGATCGCAGTGGCGAATCGAATATCCACGATTGTAGTTCCAGTAAGTCAAAGCTAAACGGATAAGATTATCTAGACCACTGCGTGCGAATCAATGGCTCCTTCGCATTACACTGGGCGTCTTCAGAAAGGCATTGTAAATTCAAAGTGAGATTTTGTTTCATCTTTCTGCATTAATTACAGTATTTTTCGGCAACACACGTTTACTTTTAACTAGGGTTTTCTGCGCCCCAGGAGTCTTCCACTTCCTTAGCAGCTTTTACTTTTATGTTTATGTTGCGCGTGTTTTTTCCATCCTACTCGATCTTTTTATTTTATTCACATTTGTTGAGCCACAAAACACTGAGTGGCTAAAAAGGCATCACAAGAACTAATTGCAACACATTGCCTTGTATTGAAGAACAAGAATTTTTCGGTCCATTCTACTCGCAAAAAAAAATGATTGTTTGACTGATAAGTTTGCTAATAATACAATTTGATTGCAGTAATTCCACAGAAATCCTTTTATATCTGTTGTCTTTTCGCCCCACAGCATAATTTTTTTGATGAATACTATATTGAAGAAGAGTGGGTGCTGCACTTGAGATGTGAATTTTCTTTCGGAAATAGAAAAGTAGACGGTAGTTTCCCAAGAGTGCTGTTTAGGAAAATGCAGAAAGCCACGAAAATTCCTGAGGCGCCCCAGCTAATGCAAGTTATTGCACTCACCCTCGCGGTTCAAAATACTGCTGAAGAACGCTCGAAATTTGGAGCCTGATGGCCTATTACGCAAACCATCCAATGACTCTCTACGTTTTTACACCCGTGACCTCATACCAAAAAGCTTGACACCCATGCAATCCCCGACGATCAGCAGCTTACTCGACATTTTAATTGCAGTTAATGACAGGGTGAGAAACGTCTAACAGAATATTATGGTAGAACCCAACCAACTAAGTACTTCTATCCAAGCTACACTATCCCAAAGGGGCCATTTCCGACTCTGTTTCTGCGTATAATGTGCAGTAGCTATGTATATCATCTACCACTGAGCAATTATTGAAGATGGGGTAATCGTTAAACAAAGATTTAGATCTTCAAAATATCCTTTTCGTGTTTTCTGTGTAGCACGATTGTTGCTATTCGATAAAGAGAACAAGTGTGGTAACTGATACTCCAAAGATATAAGACTTGCTCTTTTAAGTTTCCCTTGTTGCTATTGTGACACTTTCAAAGTTTCCGAATAGAAACTTGTACACAGGATCACCCATATCTAAGTACCCTGTGGCGGAGAGAAATATCCAAAATAAACGTGATCTCAGTACCCTAGCTCTGGCCCAGAATGATTTGACATCATTTTATCCATCCCTGTGAAACACAATGATTCAAGATCAACCTTATCCCAGTAACCTGTAGCACGAAACATCCCAGATCACCTCTATCCAAGTACCCTGTGGCACAGATAATCTAAGATCAACCTGATCCAAGTACTCAAGTACCCTCCGCGGTAGCAGCATGCTTACGTTCGCAGCTCTAACTCCTTGTAATGCAGGTTCGAGGCCAACCCAGGCACGCGAGCTCTTTGTGTATCTAAGTGTGCTGACTCGGCAGTTGTGGGCGTGCATGCAATGCGCCGTGGTAGAACTTGCCTTCTTCAGAGATTAGGGGGTGTGAGGAGGTCGCGGATCATTTAAACTTTCCGTCGAATTGGCAGCATAGTTTTTGATGACCCGCGGTCAACTACAGCCGCACTTACTCCTCTGGGGCCATGCAGTGGGCCTATATCTGCAGCACAAACCAGTGCGTGTGGGTTTCCCAGTTGAGGGTGTGGTCAAAGTTGACTTTACTTTTTACCTTCACCCTGGATGTGGCACAGATAAATCCAAGATCAGTTTTATCCAAGTACTCTGTGGCACAGAAAAATACAAGATTGCTCTTGTCCAAGTACTCTGTGACAATAAAAAGTCCAGACCACAGTTCTCCAACTACCCTCTGGCAAAAACTAGCTATAGGTAAAAGTGCATAATTACCACTCAAAATATAAATGATTTATAAGAAAAAACAAAAAATACCTGTTGAAAAGCTATGCTATCAGGTTTTATTTACCCGTAATTGCTAGAAATGTTCACGCTAGTGTTGAAGTCAGCGGTTAACTTTTTTTTTATCACTGCTCACGAGTAGGTTGACCGTTTTGAGAATCTAATTTTTTTATACCTATGGCAACAAGAGATAAGAAAATAGGCTCATCGAACTGTCTAATTCGCTTAACAAAACTTCAGACTTATCCTTTCTTGCGCGCTTTTGTTTCGCTTTTATCCGACAGGTAGTGTTTGAGCTACAGGCATTTAATTCTGATCCATTTACCCTATCGCACCCTGTATAAATTCTAGAAATTTGCCTCTCCGCGTGCGTGTATCGATATTGATCTATGTGTTATTCTATCCTTTAATTGTTGCTTCTGCACCAGTGCAATACATCATCTCCACGTACGTTAAAACAGTTGTCGTAAGGCTGGCGTATATTGGCAATACAGTAGCTCAGAGAGAATCGACACCCAAGCCTCATCACCTTTCTGGAAATGGTCCTCTTGATTTATCCATCATCTGATATACATTAGTTATTATAATAAATGTGGAAATGTTACCAATCTGAGCACCAGTCTTCAACAGTACACTTGGCCGCGCCAGAAGGTAAATTGTGAAACAGCTTCTTGGGCAGCCTGAAATTCCGTTAGGGGTCGGACGTACAGTTACTTGTGCTCCCATACACGGTTATCCTTAATACACGGTGGCCCCAAGACGCAGCTTATTCGCTAGTGAAGGCGTCATTAATTGGCCGATGGAATCAAGTGCAATAGGGTTTACTATATAGTCCGGGATTTCAGACTAGTGCGCTAACTTCGATCCGGCTAAACAAGTTTCAAGCGTTAACCCTTAATCCAGTACCCTTGAAACTTAAATATCTGAAACGTAATCGCTTAAATTCCAACACATGCAACACGATTCAAAGATGCAAAGTCAACGCTCCCGTCTGAAGCATCGTACAAGTCAAGCCTTATGAGCTTACTTTAACTTGTCTCTGACAAGCCACCCGATGACAACTTTAACGGATCCAAATAACTCAACCGAAACCTTTTTGATTTTGACACTGAAATAGCTCACTTTTGTCTACTTATTTACTACAGAAAGCATGCCTTTTGGGCTCCTACAGCCATCATGTTTATTTTATAACTCGAAAGTTCTTACGATGTGCAATCATGCACCGTCATGATGCTCTTCTCTTCCTCTTCTTCTTTTGCAGCATCGTGCTGCGTGCTTATGCTTACTCACATTGTACTCTATAGTACATATAATTATGCTAACGCGTGTCAAGCTCTACGGAGTATCTTGTAACTGAATCTCTAAGTATACCCAGCGGTATTTCTATAACAATGAAGATTGTATTCACCTTTATAAAGGTAACTGTAGTAATGTGATTCGATTTCCGTTTAATATGTAAACATAAATTCACCGTTACAGCGATTTCTCTGCGTGCAGCTACACCCACAACTGCAGATCTAATTTAGCTAGTGCAGTAGCTGTAAATAACTCCCAACACCCACAACAGCAGATCTAATTTAGCTATTGCAGTAACTCCAAATAACTCCCACTTAAGAAATTACATAATGCTTCTAACAATAATAGATCCTGCACTTCTGTTGTTGCTTTTCCAGTTGGATGGCACTAAAGCACAGGGGCCTAACACCTTTTCTATTTCCAATAGCGTAGTATAATTAGCTGGCACTGCCATCCATTGGTTGCATCTGCATCAGAGAGGCCTTCCATACGTCCCTAGTTGCCTCTCATTTTTCTACTTTCACTTTTCGTTCCCATACCAATGGGTTTTCTTTGCTGCTCTTATGATTCTTTTCCTGTTGCTGTTATCATACTTGGGCTTTTACTTGAAACAACACTTTTCTCTTCTTATGCTAGCAAAGCATATAATGACGATCATAGACCACGCCACACATGTAGGCCTACTTTGTGTAACGAAAAATAATTAAAATAACTGGGTCAACCTTCTTGCCCGACATATATTGGCTTTCAGCTACCAAACATTTATGCTCTGCTGGATTTCTCTGCCATGAAATCTGTCCTGTAATCCTGTGCATTAACTGACTAATGGATCTCGCATTTAATTTAATTTCTTTCTCGAGCGCTTCCGTCAGAGGTAACCATATCGTTCGTTGACCCTTTGGTGCGTCTTTCCTCTCGTTCTCACTATTCGCTTCTTTCCTTCGTCTTATTTTGTACTTTTTGCTGAACTTCCTTCCTGGCTTTCATTTTCTATCGTTCTTTTCCTCGTTTTTTTTTTGTTTTTTTTGTTTTTTGACGCACTGCATGTCTTTGCATTGTTCGTCTCTGTGGATGAGCACGAGATGCACAGCTTTATGAGACTTATACGCAGTGGAATAGCACTATAACTTAAAAAAGAAAAACTGCGGGAGTGAAGGGATGTTTAGATACAGTAAAAAAGCTCAGCTTTCGCTGTACGAATC
Organism: Parhyale hawaiensis; assembly: GCA_001587735.2. Taxonomy (NCBI): domain Eukaryota; kingdom Metazoa; phylum Arthropoda; class Malacostraca; order Amphipoda; family Hyalidae; genus Parhyale; species Parhyale hawaiensis. The sequence goes on from LQNS02278182.1 coordinate 6,242,606, forward strand.
AGTTGGCTTATGATTGATTAAATGAGTAATGTATAAGTTTCTATAAATATGTTGTAACGTTGCCGTTTTATCATATTTGAATTGTTAAAAAATAGCTTAAATTTAATTGCTTTGTTCATGTGACTTTTAAACTTGATTTTCCAGGTGGTAAGCGCAATACTTTAAACCAGTAAGGCAAAGAGACCAGTTTTCTGAACGTTTCCGACAATGCTATTTCTTCGAAAATCTATAGCTATTAGCTCTGTACGCTTGACAGGCAATAAAAAATACTCAGAAGAGTTTAGAAGCGCAGTAAGCCTTACTTGACTACTAACCAAATCCTGAATTAAACATCCGTGACACTTACGCCTATCTTGATTTATATATAATGCCAGCATCTTAACTGTATTGACTTGGCGAACAAGTCTACTTTTATATGATGCCGAAACTCAGACAACTACGACTGCTGTACTAGTTGACTAAGTGCGAGAGCTGCCAAGAGTCGTATGTAAACCACTGAGGGTTTTCGCTCTTCAATTGCGCTGGGACCCTCCGCGCGAGGCCAAAATTAAGCTCATCTCATTTCCTTAAAGTGGATACATTTAGCATCTTTTATCGTTGAAGGCCCAAATCTAATTAAATAAAAAAAAAATAGCCTTCGACAACACTCGAGGTTTTCGGAAAACTTTGCTAACGAGCTCGTCGAGCAGGAGATGTTGGAATAGTTGGCTAGGTGCTCGCAACTTTTCCAGCCTAACTTGGATATCTTCTGATGTTCATGTTCTCGCACCGCTGTTAGCCATCTGTTATTCTCCTATCTATGTTATCTGTTATTATGAAGTACATATATAATCATAATAATGAATGGTAACGAAATAATATTGTAATAATAATAATAGTAAGAAAACGTTGTAAAACAACACATATAAGAATACTGTGCCATGGATGCCTTCTGGAGTTGATGTTCTTGTAGCGTTGCCAGCAACTTATTGCTATGTTCTTACACCGATATCAAAAGTCTGTGGTTATGATGCTGTACTCTTGTAGGCGAGCTCTTATTATGCTGTGGCGTACGAGACTTTTGAAAAATCATGCAATTCGACTCACTGTGCAATAACCAGGGATAATATCTATTTTGTTACGCTATGTGCTCATGACCTGCAGTGTTCTTCGTCCTGTGAATTCACCTTCAGTAATGATGGAGGAAAATTTATATTTTCTCCAAAAGTTTTTTATTTTATTCTTTTCCCGCTGTCCATACTCACTCATCTCCCTGAGTTTTTTTTTTTTTTTTTATCTCTGATAGACTAACTTTCCTCGTAAATGGATTGGCTTCTGCCTTTATCAAATCTCGTTACGACCAACGCACGTGCTTTCATATTTTACTGTTCTGCAACTAACCTACCTACCTTATCAAATTACTCAGCTGCTCGAGACTGAAATCTTGAATAGATGTTTGTGTGTTGATTGAGCCTCCTATACCAAATCCGTTGTCTTTTGTCTCTAATCTTCTGATGTTGTGTGCCTCTGGTGTCTCTCCTGTTTTTATGCGTTACTTAGTGTCACTTGTTCCGTTCTTGTGGGGCTCCTGTCCTGCCAGTCTACGTTGTGTCGTTCTGTTCGTATGCGCCCTTTTTGATCGCGTTATCCAGGTCTTTCGAGCATCCTAATTTTGTGTCATTGTGTGTTTTCTGTGCTCTGTTTTTTGTATGTTGTTTGTTCTTCTGTTCACTTGTTCTCATCGAATTCTTGTTTACATTTGTTTTGATTTAATTCCTATTCTGCAGTTCTTGCACATTCTGTGTATTTTTCATTTCTGTGTTCGCATGTTCTTGAGTACATGTCTTCTGTTCTTGTGTTAGGTCCTATTCTTTTGTGTTTCTAATCCTTGCATTAGAGCGGGATAGTCTGCGTGATGTCTTTTTTTTTCCTTGTTTTTTCCTTCCTCTCACCTATTTTACTAGAATTATACTGCCCAAGTTCGACACTCTCTTGAGCTCCTCAGCTTTATGACACATTCGCCTGCCGTACAACGAAGACAAGCGTTGGAAGTGACTGTCTTGTGCATGGGACCAGGCTGAGGTCATGAAGGTGCCCGCTGGGTATAAGAAAACTAAGCTAGCCTAATGTGCTTTTACCGTGGGGCTATGTTTATTTTTCATGCCTGCTGAACATTCGGAGTGCCAGCATTTTCTATCCTAAGAAAGCTGAAAATAGGCTGAAATCTTGATATTTACAATCAAAATAACTTCATTTTTACTCATATGAAATGCACTATGTACTGAAGGACGGGTATAATAATATCCTAAGATGAAACGCTTGGTGTATTTCTTTATTTATTTCGTGTCCGCTTTGAAGGAAACATATAAGCGAAAAATAAGCCAGATTGCAGACTTTGTAATTCACTTACGTTTTCGTAGAGGTCGATGACCAGGTTGCAGAAGATGGATCCTTATCTCTTCATCTGGATGCACTTCTTGTTAATTTGATACACTTCTTGAAATCGGGACAATATGTATGCAGCTTCTGGAGTCCGATTTTATAACTTTTTTCTCTCAGGTCACGACGTATATATTCGACAGATTATCAACGGAGCACTCACGAGGTGATGATTTTGCACGGGCAGTACACAATTATTTCTTCTAGCTTGATGTCTTTCTTATTAAATTTGACGATGTAGCTTTTTCTTCAAGTATTTCACGGGCAGTGGGCAGTAGACAAATATATTTTCTAGCTTACTGTCTTTCTCTGAGAGAACATATTTCGCTTCAGAGGCCGAAATTTGAGCACTTCAGTGAAGCAGAGAGTTAAGTATGGAAGACGGTATTATGGATACGGCGCACTCACATTGCATATAAGCTGACTGGAGGGGCATTCAAGTTTATTGCAGTTATACTTTAGATTTTACTTTGGAAGACGCACGTTTAATGAAGAAAGAGGATAAGCAATGTAAAAGAAAAACGAGACTACTACAGTCTCAAGAACGAAGACGTGCAATCAATGGAGATATGAAGCGCCTATGGTGCACAGTGACAAGAAAGACTTGAAGCACAAGGGTTACAGAAGGGAATACGAGTTGCTAATAAGCGTGAGCGGGAAAATGTGGAAACGGCAAGTCAAAGAAGAGAGCAAACATATCGATTATAGCGTGAATTTTTTTCAAGCACGGGTCCACTAGGTAATAAATACTGATGATAAGTTTGTTGATAAGAACGCTAAACTAGTCGTAGAGTAACTACATATTAGTTAGATTTAGGCACTATTTTGACAGGAGCAGCAATCCCACAAATTCTGGCTTTGAAATTTATCAAATTTTCTAGGGGGTTAATCGCTATCTTTTTCAAAAAATTTCTGGCAGTAATAGTTTATTGCATGTCTCCCTGTGAACGATGTTTTATATTTTTATAGTTTTACGTAAAAGTAGGGATATACAACATCATTCTCTACCCTACTGTCTTAGTGTTGTTATGTCTTGCAATAAGGAGAGCAGGTATGTTAATATCGTATATTACTCACAAACTCCGATGAATAACGAAATTACTCTCTCAAAACGGCGCCTATTCGCCGTCTGTTTCATTAGGTTACTAAATTTTGTGTTCAATCGTCTGTAACGCATATGCTGTAGAGGGAGAATACATCTGTCTCACCTCTACAGTAAAGCCACTTTCACGAAACTCTTGACGCAAGTCTGCACGTACCCATTCCTTTAATGTTGCTATTTTGTGCTCAGTTCGCTACAGGGGAGAAGGAGAGGAATTTGCCGTACGCAGGGAGGGTATTCGTTCCCTTTACTCCTCAATAAAGAACAAAGGATAGAGCCGGTCACCACCTCTGTTGTTTGCTCGCTGATGTCCAATAAGATCGGTCGCTTCTTCTCTCCAAAATTCCTGCTTGGTCGTGCACCATTTTTTGTACGGTCTTGGTTTAATAATAAACGAACTCTGTCTCTAACTAAGGACTACCTGTACAGTGATCCAGCGCTAGCTGCTGTTCTGTCGTCTGCATCTATGCTAGTCGTACAGCTCTTGCTGTTACGGTGCTGGGACAGCACACTAGGTGATCTTCTGAGCTTACAGCATCCGCAGTGAATACCTAATAGATAGGTACTGCAGAAACTCCCATCTTGAAATTTGCTGGGTCACCCGCTATAATTTCAAACACTATTGGTGGACTGATCATCACCAAGAGGTATAAGATCACCAATAATTGTAGTATTAAGTTGTTCAACTATAGTTTGAGATGTTGCGTCCGAAAAGGAAGCATAGATATATGCTTGTTCGCACAACGCTACAAAAGTAATCATCACAATATATAAGCATCAATCCATATTGTATGTATTGTATCCTACCGCCGAGTACATACAGTACATGGCGGATGAACTAAATCAGCTGTGTGCATCCATGATACGAGCAGTCCTGAACAGCTATACATAGCAATGCTGTAATATTTGACTGCTAAATGTCTGGCGTTTTTGATTACCTCTTTTTGATCAAAATAATCTAATCTCGTTGGCTTTGACATTGCTATAGGAACTTCGCCCGTCTGAGCTTGGTATCCAAAGCTGCGGGTCGAATTCCAAGCGTTTATTGGGTTGCGATTAACTGCCAGCAACAGCCGATGGTTCTAGGAAAGAAAACGAGAGCTACCATCAACTATTTGCCCAAAATGGTCCTCAGATCCACAGTTTCGAATCTAAAGTGTCGGATTTGTTTATCACGATACAAGAAGACGAATGACGCCGTCGATTCGAAGTATATTATCGAAATAAGCTAAATCTCATTAATTTAGCTCGTCCGGTCCTTCAAGCAGGAGAGTTAATTTCGCTACTTTAGATCGAGTTTCAAGACCCACTCAAATTAACCCTGCTGCGTAGGACTGAGTTTGCGTCTGTCACTAGAGCATTAATGAAGTCAATTCTCGTGTATGAAGTTCCGAACTACTTAAGGCTAATGAGATTAACAGCTCACCTTGATGGTCCGTCCCTTCAGTACCTCTCACCAACTGCCCTACACTGGAGACAGGCAGTGCTACTGCTACTTTCCACCGCCCCTGAGACCGTGGCTCGGCACCCTCAGCATGTCTCACCAACTGCCATACACTGGAGACAGGCACAAACAGCGTGGATGGCATTAGGCGCTCCTCATCCTCCGTATTTGCTCCGCGATGTCCCGTAATGCTGCCGCCGTGTCTCTGCCTTCCTCCTCCCTCTTACTATTCTCACTGCAGAATTATCGAACGCCCTGGCGCACTCTCCTTCGTATTCCCTGCAGGATTTCACCTGTCACAGTCACGGCGAAAGAAAAACAACCTGACTTGCGATTGGATGTGTTTACGGAGCAACTCTTCCCCCAGAAAATCCATTTGGGTTTTGCTTGTTTTGCTTGAGCAACTTTTATTGATTTCCGTGAATGATGACTTGCGGTTCCAGCCTGACTTGCAGATTTTATTTTTACATAGAGACAGACACATTTCTGCTGAGTTGTCATTTCTCTGATTGCATGGCTTCTCAGCGTTATCTAAATCTCCCCAATTTTTATATTTTATCGCAGCCGCAGAGTTCGTACTTTGTAGTTTATAGTCATTCTGCTATAACACTGTATTTACCGTTCTATGTTTATGCATGTGAATATGTCTATTTCAGTATAAATACGTATGTGCATCAGTGCCATACTGTAGACATATTACGGCCATGAAGAGATTCCGTGTTTAATGTCTTCAGATTTTTTTTTGTAAGAAAAATGGAAATAGGCAAATATTCGAGTCTTTCTTTACGGCAGAAAGAGTGAATAAAATGCGTAACGGATGGTATACTTGCCAATACTAACTAATGCAAACCGATTATCTCATTTTTGTTTGCTTTGCTGAATCATACAAAGAAAAGACCGGAGCAGGTTTTTGCAAACCGGAAAAACTTTTATTAATAATCTGCCCTAATTTTGACAGAAAGGAAGCGACGTTGTACTGCCACAGACTTAAGGGAGAAACAGGTTCTCAACTTCTAAGTCTGCCTCATTCACATTGAATATGCTGTACCAATATATGTAAAAGCAGTCTCTATGTTGTAAAGGGAAAATCATGCAGGTGCCATGTATTTTCAAGAGAAGTAGACCACTACGAGCGTGAAAATGTAAGTTCCTTGCCTTTATCTTTGACAACAGGGCACAATACAAATTGTTGAATATTGTAGTCAATCTGTTAACTTTTTCAACTTCCCCTTGTCGTATGCAAGTTTATAAGGTAGCTCTGAGTATGCAAATCTTTCTGGGCCGTTATTTGCACTGCTTGCAACTGTTTTATTTGTCAATAGAGAATATGAAAATACAGGAAGATGGAAGCCAAAGAGCTGCATTAAATTCCGGTGCAAGCGGAAGCCGTTGCTGGAATTTCAGGCTTTCTTTCTATTCTAAAATATATGAGAGGGTTAGAGTTTCCCTCGGAGCGATTTAGACTTTGCCGAAACGATTTAGCATCTCTCAAAAGAATTCTGAACGCTTGTGATTTGTTTTGCAAATGAAGGAAGGAGCTACCGTAGCAGATGGGTTGAAGCTCTCGATGTATTTAGTTCCTATAAACTTTTAGACCTTATACCTGATCATAAAATATTCTTTACTTGACTAACAGAATGTGATAGGAGCACCCTAGATGATAAATGTTTGCACGGTAGTTCCTCATAATTTAAGGGGATCAGCCCAACGATTTTGTTCATAATTATCAATTTTTCTTTTTGTTTTTTTTTTTTGCTGAAAAAGAGTCCTTAGGTAGTGGGAAAGTGTTTCCCAAATTGTTATGGAGTTACGGTCTCTGTTACCCTCCAAAAGGGAGCCCAAAGGGGGGTGGCATAGGGGTCAAAATTATCGAATGTGCACTGATTGTTCTGAAATTTGCACCCTATATGTATTTAAAAAAAAATCATTTGGCCCCCACAAATTGTTTGATTTAGGCTTTAGTTTGTGAGATAATGGAAATATATATATAATTTATATATATACTGCTATATTCATTTCCCATTTTTTAACAAACTAAGGCCTAAATCAAAAAAGTTGCAGGAGCCAAATGTGTTTTTTTTTTCAAAAAATACATGTCCTGAGCAAATTTTAGGACTATTGGTCAGCAAACAAACAAAAAATTGGAAAATCTGGTTTGTGTCCTAAAATTTCATAGAGTCTTGGGCACTAGAACCCCAAAGAGGGGTCCTAACGGGGGAACCGATGTGGGGTCAAAAATCATGAAAGAAAGCATGCATTTCATTTATAGATGCTAATACAACATGAATACAACATTTAAACTTGTCAATAGAGCAAAAAAGTGCATTATATGACCTTTCATCCCAATGTTATATGTTTTTTTCCTCTCGTGTAAAATGTGATTTCATCACTTAAACATGAATAGATGTCAATGAGTTTTTATGATAGGAAAAAACAAAGACAGTTCTCGAATCCTTGAAACATTATTAACAAAACAAAGGCTCTGTTTTTTCGATTTTCGCTTTCAATTTCTTTTATTTTATAACACTTCAAATTCGAAAATTGTGTTATGTTTATGAATATTTTAGTTAGTGATCGAAAATCGCATATCAGAAGAAAACGTAATGAAAAATAAAAAAGTCCAAAGCCTTGTTTAGGAATGTTTCAAGGATTCTTAAACTGTCTCAGTGTTTGCTCATAGATTTCTATTCTTTTGAAATTTCTCAGAAAATAGTAATAAAAAACTAATATTTCCCATTTTCTCAAAAACTAAGGCGAAAATGAAAAAAAGTTGTGGGAGCAAAAAGGGTTTCGTTTTCAAAATTACATATACTGTGCAAATTTTGGAAGAATCTGTCCACAAATGAAAAATTTTCGAAAAATTTGTGTTGATCCCCTTAATAAAATTTTTTATCTATTTGAATATTTTATTAAAATCTTCTTATAAGATACGAAAAATACACTACAATTTTTTCCATTATTAAACTCCAGTGATTTAGTATCTATAGTGCGTCCTTAAATGATCGTTCTGAATATTGGCTATCGCCTGAAATTGTCTACAGCGTTGAAGTCTTGAGGCGCTGCTATTACAAAATCGCACCACCAGCACCTACTCTGTGGTCGTGTTGCCCAACTGCCCTCAAGAGTGACAGGATTTAGCAGACTGTCTCGCCACAGAAAACCGGGTTTCATGGATGGATTTCAGCTGCACACAGCATGTTCGGATTACCGCTCACCCGACGTACGGGCAGTTGGGTGTAGGTGTAAGAATTAACAGAATGCACAGTATTTTTCATGAGTACAGAGATCCTATATGCTATTGTGCTCAGAATATTTTAAGTGTTACTTATTAGTTTGCAATATAACTCTTCACACACGGCAGACAAATCTCTTCAAGATTGCAGCAAACGTTATTGTATCTAATGCAATTTAGTTGTGATAGAGGAAGCATAAGTTAAGCGCAGGTATATTGCGATGAATGGCGATAACGAGCATCCTCTGCAAATTTAAAGATGACGTATTGCGCCAGGCTATCATCGGCTCGCATTTTTTCCAAAAGATTCTTTGAAAATAACACGATCTAAATTTGCTCATATATTACGTAAATGTCTACATTTACGAGTATTGAATGCCATGCAGTTTAGAGAAAAACAATATTTACTTTTAGCGCTGATGTTGTGCATTGTTTACATTTATTTAACGCAATACATTGTAGAGCATAGACATTATCTAATTTTTGCACGGATATTATGAAATAATCATATTTAGTTGCTGCGAAATAGTCCTTGGAGAAAACACTTCTAACTAGAGCACTCTGAGAGCGCATACCTCCGCCAAGCGAGCCAACGGTTGCAAAAATTCAAATTGGCTTTGAAGCCATAATTTTCTTTGCAGAAACTCCAAAATCTAATCATTTGTGCCTTTTTAATATAATAACAGGTTGTGCAATTTTCTTGAAGATCCGTTCATACCCTTTTGAGTTATACTGCTAACAAACGTTATGACAAATATGAGTTAAACATAGAAACGAACCAACCGATCTGCACCAAAATTTAATCATTGATGTCTTTTAACATTACTAACAACTCCTATAAATTTCATATTCATTCATTATTTTTTGAGTTATTGTGCTAACAAGCATAAAAATAGAAACAGTAACAAACGAACGAACGAACGAACAAACAAACGGATCAGTAGCAAAATTTAGCCATCTACTTTTTGTTATATACCTAACCACTCATGTTAGTTTCATAAAAATCCCTTCTTAACTTTTTGAGTTATGGCATTGAGAAAAATGAGGCAGACAAACAAACAAACAAACGGATTCACATATCTTCACCAAAAGTTAATCATCTGTTTCTCCTAACATACCTAACAAACCCTGTAAATTTCGTCCCAATCGGTTCACAACATTTTGAGTTATCTTGGTGACAGACAGACAAACAAACAGACAGACGGACTAACACGTCGAAAACATAACCTCATTGGCGGATGTAAGTACTGGGTATCTATTTACCGCTAATCAATTTAATAAATATAACCTGGTTCCAGCATCGATACCATACGATGATATTGTTTCTCTACTAATAATAACAATTCTTCCGAAAAAATCACAATCTAATCCAGCAGAGATACTTTACGATGATATTACATAGTTATATTTACTACGACCAACTCTCCAGAGAAAACGCGATCTAAGTTTAACACCAAAATTAGACTTTGCGTGGCGGTGACGTTCATACGCTGCAAAATGAGCCGCCGAAAAATAAAGCCTAATTTGAGAGAGAGGTTAATGATGATTTTACAGCCATTAGCGCGGCGCCCCGCATCTTTCCGTAATTACGGAAGCGATTCCTGTTGCCCATTAGACTCTCTCAAGCAGAATTTTAATGAAGCTCCTGGCAGGCGTCGGGTGCGATTTCTTGCGATGTGAGATGGGCCAAACTTTTGCACAATTTAAGGCTTCGGACGGAGCTCCAGTTTGATGAAATCCACCCGTTTTTTTTTTATGAACTGTTCCTTGACTCGGGCTAGTAAAAAATGAGCAGCGGAGTGGCACTAGGCCCACTTCAATAGCCGAGTACCAGTATAGGCTGTGTGATGATATTGGTTATTTTCTGTTAGTCAGGAAATTAAACTATTTTTATTTATGTACAGGTATTACAGAAATTAAAGTGAACAGCTCTGAAGGATGCTGAAATGATTGCTACTTGAGACGAGCTGCTGTAAGAACGGTGATCTAGAAAAGAGCGATAATATCTATCCGCTGATGATCCATACGGTCACACCTATCTGAACATCCGTAACTAAAAATTAGTCTTGACAGAGTTTTATACAAATTTGGTATTTAACGGTGAAGCTGCACCCAGCCAGGATGATTTTCTTGACTTAAGCAGAATGCTAAGAGACTGCCGTGTATTTCATCTAAACAAAGAAACGATAAAGGTGTACCTCATATGCTCTTGTGTACAGAGTTGCGCCTATATAGCAGCGCTAGAACTAGTGCGCGCTACTATAGCGCCGCTAGTTTTTAGTAGCAACGGCACAAGCGCCGCTAGATGTGAGAATCACTAGCGCCACTAGGTTTTTAGCCAATGTCAGGCGCAAGTCGCCAGTTTTTGCGTTAGGTATACGGGGTGTTGCAAAAAGTCTACTTTAAGATATTGGTCTTAGAAAATTTATGGGAATTCAAGATCATGCGGCAGTGTGGCGTGTATTGAACCGAAATAATTATCATCCGTATCACTTCCAGAGAGTCCAGGGTCTACTTCTCACAGATTATGCTCCTCGTGAACGATTCGCGCAGAGGTTTTTGAATCAGGAGTTAGAAGATCCCCATTTTGCAGAACATGTGTCGTGAAGTTTACGGATGAAGCTTCCTTCACCCGTGATGGACTTTTTAATGTTCATAATTTTCACGTATGGCAGCAGAACAACCCTCATGTCATCCATCAACATCGCCACCAGCATCGCTGTACTTTCAATGTTTGGACAGGTAACGTTCACAATTAAATCATTGGCCCATACATTTTACCAGAGTGTCTCACTGGGAATGTTTAGGTCTCACTGGAAATGTTTACAGTCTTTCTTGAAGAACTCCTTCCGGATTTATTGGGTGATGGGGCCACTGGGTATTCGTTGAAGACTTTGGTTTCTAGACGATGGAGCTCCGGCACATTATGCTCTGAATGTGAGACGTTTTCTCGACCTTCAATATCCAAATCGTTGGATTGGTCTTAATGGGGCTGTGTCGATCCTGGTCACCAAGATCACCTGATCTGTCTCGGCTAGATTTTTTGAAAAATTACTATTATGAGATCCTTGCTAATAAAAACTCTTGTTATTGAGTATTAGAACTACCCTCGTGTGTATTAATGAGCACCGTGAATGTAGCCTGTGTAGGTAACTAGTAATCAGTGTTCATTATTTACATGATGATCTCACATACTAAGCTTTTTCCAATTTTTTTTATTGATGAAAAGGTGTCAATAATGATATTTTCTACTATAGTAGCCGAAGTCTGTACCAAGAATTTTGCAACACCCTGTATACTATATAGTACATTACACATTCCATGTATCTGCTCGTTATATAGAAGATCAGTAAAACACTTCTTTGATTTCTTCCACAATTTCAATGCAATTAAAATTATATTTTATTTCTATTTTGCTGTTCATGTTTTTCATAGCACTAAAATAAATGTTTCCAGATCTTCGACTGGTGGTAGATATATATGCCGAAAAGTAGCGCTAGCGCCGCTAGGTTTTGAAATGTGTAGCGCTAGCAGTAGCGCCGCTAGTATTTTGCAGGTCTAGCGCTAGCGCCGCCAGTTTCTTTCACTAGCGCGCACAACTCTGCTTGTGTGGTAAGGGATTTGGCAGACAGTGTCTGCAAGCATCATATGCACTTAGACAAGTCTCCCAGTCATTCGCTGTGCTTAGTATACAGAACTGCATCGTTCCAAGCGAACTGAGTGGATCAGTAAAGCTGCACTGCAAGTTAGGTTTAATCTGCTGTGCAAAAGGCTGAAGGGCTGGTCATTTAGTCTGGCAGATGACTCCTCAGGATCTCCAAGAAAGGGTCACACACTGTGGGCAAGCGTAAGCTTGCGTTGCAATAGAAAACCATTGGTTGCCTTTGCCTCATAATAGAAAGTAGTCCTACCGAATCCTTTCTACCGTGCCCACTTGCAATTCCTTCTTCTGCCTTACTTTCATTAACGTTCATTATTCTGTTTTCCTCGTTTTTCCCGACTAATTACTACCCTGCGCTGTGGTTCTCCTCCTTGCGTCGCTTTCTTGTTCGGTCTTGGTAAACTTCATTTCTCTTCATTTTTTTACACTCTCAAAATACCGTTGTAGCGTCTTGAGATTACTTTACTGTTATTTTTAATAAAACTACAGCAGTCACCCTTATATGTCGGTCTTGTTTCAACAGCATTCGGTATAGGCTCAAAATATTTAGTTCTAAATATTCGAAATAAATATCCTGAATTCGATTAGTGCCCTCATTCCATCAACACTATTGCTTCCTAATAATAGTTCCTATGAAGAGGCGTACTACTTCCACGTGTACGTTTGATCTGACTCAAGTTACTAAGTTATCTTTACTTAAACATTATATTGAAATGCCAACTAAAAATTCATTTAATGTTTCTGTTCGTTCTTTTTCAACTGTTTGTGCTGAAGACGTAAAGTGTAAGTAACGAAAATGCGTCCAAGTACTACTATAAATTTGATATCACATATCATTTCATCATTAACTAGAGCACTCTGAGAGCGTATACCTCCGCCAAACAAGATAACGGTAGCGAAAAATTCAAATTGACTCTGAAACTATGATTTCCTTTGTATCAGCATCAAAATCTAATCATGTGTGCCCTTTGATAGAAATAACTGCTGCTTCTTGTAATTTCTTTCTTTTTTTTTAATATCTGTTTATAACTTTTCTACATAGTTATGTTGCTAACAGACATTTTGGCATACATTAGTCAAACACACAAACATATCAACCGATCATCACCAAAATTTGATCATTTTTGTCGTGTTACATTACTAACAATGCCTGTAAATTCCATAAAGATTCGTTCATAAACATTTTGAGTTATTTTGCTAACAGACATCATTTAACAAAGAGACAAACAAATGAACAAACAGATCATCACAGATATTTGGTCATTCACTCTCCATGACATACCTTATAACTCATGTAAATTGTATAAAAAATCTGTCCATAACTTGTTAAGTTATGGTACTAAACAAGCGGCAAACAAACAAACGGTTGAATGGATCTTCACCAAAGTTCATCATCTGTTACAACTAACATGCCTGTTAATCCCTGTAAATTTCGTATAGATCCGTCCATGATTTTTAAGTTGTTTTAAAGACAGATAAAGAAACAGATAAATACAACAAAAGTGTTGCCATATTGGCGGAGGTAAAATTTAACTGTCAATCGTACAAATGTTTCCACCACAAATTAACTCCAGTTATTGAATCGAATGTAATGCTATTCCCGGACATTTTTTTCCTGAGCGAAGCAGAATCGGAAAGACTATTAAAATCTAATGCAATAACCATGCACTGAAAATGCCAGATTCCGCTAACCAGTTGATGCTGGCTGCTTCTATTCAAAATTTAAAAACAGTCTGTTAATCTGTTGCAACTGGATATTATAAAAATATTTCATAAGTTAATGACGTTGCCGGCATTTGTGGTTTCGAAAATTTTACTTAGTTGCACACACTTCGTGCATGAAAAGATCGAATCGATCGTCTATAATTATATTAATGATACTGTTACTATTGAGAATTAACGGCTCTTGAGGTTCACCTAATGTACCTAGCTGGAAATTCTGCATCCCGAGTGAGCCCTGATTACAGGGACGCGATTGTAATCATGGCTGTTTTTGCCATTAACAAGAGCAATTTTGCCATTAAAACTTACGTTACGTTCCTGGATTTCAAGAAAAGCGCAATCTTTCTGGGTTTATTCTTGTTCTCAGAACTGTTGCCCTGTGGATGATACTCTTACTTGCAATGTAGCTGCGTATTTTAGCAAAAGTTTCTGTGGGAAAGACTTACGGCTGCATGTGTGTGATGCTTTCACTGAGAGAAACTAATAAGATAATTGTTCACAAAAGAATTTATTTTAGGGAAACTTTATTAGCTATTGATGACAAAATCACATGGCCCAAAATGAGGTGCAGCTTATGCACGCACACTGAGGTTAAACTGCATATACAGAAGACATCGTATAGCATGGCCTTACAGGCCAGACTGTACCACAGCACAGGATTTGGCCTCTTGTGACGGGAGCTGTTGCCATCGTTTATAGCCAGAGCCATTCTTCCTTACAAAATTATGTGCCTCGTTATTGGAATTCAATTTATTCCTGGGCTGTTTGACTAATGAAAAGGTCGATATATAAATGGAGCAACTTTGTAGTTCGAATTGAATTATGAATTAGCGAGCAGTGTAAGTCTCCTTGGACGTGCGGCTTATGATTGGATGCGCGAGACTAGAGGAAGGGACTTAAAAATGGTGATATGTAGAATCGTGGCAACATTAATTTGCATTTTCTGTGATGGATTGGATTAGATAGCTGACAATAGAAAGGTTAACAGGCCCATTACCATGGCGGTGTGGAGACCCATGTTGCGGCCCTCTCGGAGCTATTGCCGTCGTTCGAATAGCGGGGTCAGCAGCCTACACGCTGCGACATTTTGTACAGTATGTTTACTGTAACTAAAATAAAAAATTACTAAATACATCAACCGGAGCATCTTAATTTTAAGGACCATAAAAGCTAGTTCTTCTTGCTCAGTAAATTACACAAACGTAGATCCTCTATACCTGAAAGCAGAATGTGTGGGGTTGAATTTTTTTACTTACGCTAAGTACAGCGTTCTCATTTTAGGCCTTATTCAGTAAAAAGAAAGCTGGTCCTCACAATATTTGTTGCCCCATCGTTTAGTTGTAATGACTGGCGGGTTCTTTTTTTTGTACGATTTTTAGTTTAACTGCTAACCGCTTTAGTCCTTGCAACCAATTGTTTATGGTTGCATCGTTTGTTTCATCAACTAGAAATTGTTTTTTAACACTACATGCCTTTTACGAGAACTAACTTTTTTTTCACTGCAAGCTGTTTATTGTTGCATCAATTGGTTACAGGAAATCTCTGATTATACTATTTTTGGTATAAAAAGATTAATTGGAGAGTTTTTTTATTATTTAATATTCAACGCCAATTCTCTATGGTTGCATCGTTTGGTTATTTGAACTATGCATGTTTAGCTTCAAATGAAAATAAACTATTTTCAAATTAAATGTCAATTTAGTTCAAATTATAGTAAATCAACCAATATATCAATTGGATTTATTTTTATTTGAACCTGACTTATTTTAATTTGATATTGTTTTATCATAAATCGCAACAGTACTTGACTCTTATGTCTGATGCTGGCGGCCAAAAGTCAGCAACGGAAAAATGGGATTTTCTCAAGAGCTATTTGGAAAATAATTATGAAATTAAGAGGTTTACTTCTTTCCCCCCTATCTAATTCTGAAGAAAAAATTCCAAGATTCCCAACATTTTTCTTGCGGAGAAGGTATCTTGGATTCGGCGGGGACGCACTTGGGCGCTTGCCTGCATTACCGTGTCTGGACATGTTCATAATAGCTCTTGAGAAAATACCATTTTTCCATTTTGGCCGCCAGCGTCAGAGGCCACTTTTGGCCCTGATAGTCAAGTACTGTTGCGGTCTATGGTGTGATTTGCCCTCAGGGATATATTGTGGCGGGCCCGTTCCCTGCCTCAATAGACATACAGTATATGGGCCTCACTAACCCAAGGGCTGTCCCGAGTGCCTTTCCCGCGGGAGATGTTGCAACTGGCCGCAGTTCCTGTTGACGAGGTTAGTTTTGTGAATGTAAAGTTAAGTAGGCTCTCCATACTTCTCTTTCAACATTATCTGTCTGGTGGGCTGCTGATCGAGGTGGCCAACCTATTCCGCGGAACTCATATGCCTTCTTTCTGTCTTCTCCTCTTTTTAGTTTTATCTTTGCGCCTTATTTCCTTGGTCACGCGATAAATTATGTGGTATTTGAATACTGCACGATCATCTCTGTTGGAACGCCTGAGTAGCGGCTACGGCGGGTAAACAAAGTATAATAATATTGATAATAATAGTAATAATGTTTTATTTTAATTTGAAGCTATAGAGACGTAGTCAGAGTTCCCTAGCAGTGAATAGCTCCACCATAGCCACTGTCTGTGGCGTGCGTCACTGCACTCTTCGCGACGGGCGGCAGTTTGGCCAAGTTGGCGGAGGGGCTGTCAATGCGACATAATATCCCGCGGGGGTCGATGACGGTCCCCAAAGGACCTCAGTCCTAATGTAATTGCCGACGTTTCACCGTAAGGACCTCGCCTGCCGAAGACCCAAAGTCATTAACGGAGAGTAGCAGATAGCGTCGCATTTGCTGTTTACGGGCCTTCCGTCACTCAAACTTGGCCGCAGGCTTCGACAAAGTGCTGCACGTTCCAGTGAAAAACATGATGGAAAAGTGAAATTTCGATCATCTTCAATTTTTTTTTCTCTGGATGGGCCCATTTGAACATCGAGAGGCGAGGGGAAGCACCCCGACGGATTTTCATATTGGCTCTTGGTACTGACTTCTTCTGTTCTTCTCACTACTAATATGCAAAATTCAAAAAATATTGCAAAAAAAAAACTTAGTAAGGTGTTGCCACTGTATGCAAGAAAAGAAATTATTAAAATCTGGTGGTATACTGACTTGAAAGAATAATTTGTTCACTATATACGGTTCGTATATCGCTACAAAAGTTTTTTTTTTTTTTAGTAAGCGTTACCATTTTAAGTTTGCCTATTCACAAACTGTAGAAAGCGTCGTAAATAATGTATGGAATGGACTTGTTTTGACTATCCGTGCTTCTCTCTGTCATTTCTTGAGGTAATCACTGATCACTAAGTAAAATAGCACTTTCTAAAACAAACTTTTATTGGCTCTGTAGTCCGTCACGCAATTTGTCCGAGTCTTGTTTTTTAGATTAGATATATAGCTGGCATCAGAGGGACCAACAGTCCCATTCTCAGAGATGTGCCTGCTTTGAGCTATTGTCGTATCGCAATATAGCTATATAAAAAATTCACAAATACCCAACAGAAAACTCCAGCGAATGGGATGACTGTGCAGTAATAATCAAGTGCAGCAAATGAGTTTTAGACTTTAAATTAAATTGAGCATTGTGTATAAAAGATCAAAAGTTCCTGTAGAGCAGTTTGAAATTTAAATCAGTCATAGAGGAGTGGTCTTAAGCTGCGGAGGGTGCTTCTCCCTACACTTATCTAGATGACTTCTGAATGTGTCTACTTTGTTCTGACAACTTCTGAGAAAAGTCTATATTCAAGTGTTCACTATGTAGTACTCAAACAACTGTTGTCCCTGCATTTTTCCCATTGTCCTGGCGGCGATGACCAATCATCAACGTCTCCGTCGCAGAGTCTCCCTGTCTACCAGTCATTGAAGCCCTTTCGAAACTTGAGTATTTGAATCGTCTTTGTTCGAGAGAAATGAAACTAAGCTCCTGTAGACGACACTCATATGACTTGTTACGCGGCTAGAGTACTATCTTTGTTACCTTGCATTGGACTTTTTTCATTTTATCAAAGCTCTACGGAGACGCAGTGACCAGAATTGGACAACAAACTTAAGTGAAAGCTAACTAGTTCCTTATAAAACAGGATTATTTCCTTAGATTTGTGCTCAAACTTCCTAGTGATGAATCCCAGGACTCTGCTTGCCACTTTAGCACTATTCTTATGCTACCTCTCATGTTTTAGGTTTTCTTTGATAGCTATTTCTTGGTCACGTTGCTGCTTAATCGATGAAAGTTCGGTGTTGTTCATATTCAGTCTGGGTTTGATGCATCTTACATGTGTCACACCACTGCGTTCCTCAGAACCCAGTAGTGTGTGTATCTAGTTATTACTTTCAGACCACAGTGCTTCCCAATACCCAGCAGTATTTGTATCTTATTTCCACCCACAGAGCTGCCCGGCACCCAACCGTGTTTGTATCTTATATCCACCCGCAATGCTGCCCGGTACCCAACCGTGTTTGTATCTTATATCCACTCGCAATGCTGCCCGGCACCCAACCGTGTTTGAATCTTATATCCACTCGCAATGCTGCCCGGCACCCAACCGTGTTTGTATCTTATATCCACCCGCAAT
>LQNS02278182.1:6274381-6296163 GCA_001587735.2 Parhyale hawaiensis
CTCCTATCTTATTCCCATAGAGCGTGACAGGAAAGATATAAATATATAAATAAATAAATAAATAAATAAATAAATAAAAACACGACGTGAATTATTATATAGTAGATAATGAGTATAAAGCTTCGTTGTCCATCAGTAATTATAACCCTGGGATGAAGTTACATGCAGATACACAGAACAAAAAGAAGTTGAAACGTACGGGGCTGCCGGCCGGACGAATGCAGGGTGCGGTGCACCATAGCGCAGGTCTTCCTTTATAGGGACCATTTATCATAAAATTGTGGTATTTTCACTTATGTATGATATTTTCATTAAATTTATTCACAAAACCTGAAAAATGACATTTTATGAAAAGTCACAAGTTTCCAGTAACTCAACTGAAATTTGAAAGCAATAAATATGCAACATTCTGCAGGGTGAGGTGCAATACACCTCAGGTCTCCCTTTGTAGGGTTCAAGCGATTGCAATAAAGAAGCTGCGCCGAGCTCTCAATTTTGTCCGACGTAGGCTATGGCCAGTGCAGTGTCACTGTGGGGCTGCAAGAAAACTTACGACATCGGTTTAATGAAAGCATTACTTACAGAAAAAGGTTATCGTATTTCACTATGTGATCTGTTCAGGTTGAATTTGGTTTGCAAATTGATCCTCAAGAAGTATGAGATTGTAATGAAACTTTCGAATGCTAAATTGATGAGTGGTCGCTTATCTTCCAGTTTGCAGGTTATCATAAATATTCTGAAACCGACATGCACATATCAGTCTCAGTGTCTCGTAGAACTTTGAGCCTCCATACATGAAACTTGTATTTCTATGGAGTGATATTGCAGTTTATTTAATGTTCATGGTTCTTTTTCTTGAGAGAACTGGAACGTCATAATGAAAGTGACCGTCTCTAAAGGAGTCATAAAATGAAGTAGAGATTAAATAGTGTGCTGGCACAATATGAGTATGTAATATGAGTATGTAATATAAGTATGTAGTACGGTAGTGCCTGACCGTGAGATCCTGGTACAATTTGGATTAAATATATATTTTGTATATATCAGGTGTACATGTCGTAGATTCTTGAGTATACATGTAATTTTAATGATTCTCGACCGCATATAGATCAGACGTATTTGTGCATGTTGCTTCAAATTTATTTTAGGTGTATATTACAGACACGGCATGTTATTGGGCATATACAAGTGTATGTTTATCTGTTTATATCTGACCTAGCAATGGTTCCGACTTACTGGTGCCTTTCGTTCGGCCGCATTGGCAACTCCATAAAATTCCAGAATCATGGCCGCGGTATCGACCCCCGGGCGCCCCTCAATATTTTTTCCATCTAAGCTTTGACTAACTCGATACCGGACGACTGGCCAGGTCCGGTCCCAATACAAGGTGTTTTATTTTACCCTGGGGAGAAAATTACCTGCGGTCTGAGCAACAGAGATGCCAAGAGCGGAGATATATATCGGCCTGAACACTGCCGCCCGCCGTAGTTTTTAGTTATGTTTTATGGCTCGCTAAAATTGCCTAATACGTACAGATGTTACAATATCGTGTTTGGGCTGAAAATTTCCGCACTGGAGTTTTATAGCTTACTTGTAAATTACAAACTATATCGACTAAAATGTGCTGATGTTAAATCGTTGTTTAGTCTGAAGACTGCTGCAGTGAATTTTTAGGGGTGTGCAGACTTGAAAGTTGCGAACTTACATTAGCGAATGTGTGCAGGTCTTATATCATTTGTGTTCGATGTGAACACTGCCGCAGTTCGTTTTTTGCTGTGCTTCGTGATTCGCTAATTGACATTAATGAATTAACCGATAATGAATGTTGGATTTCCCTTACGAGTTATACTGCAGAGTTTCACACGTACTGCTTGCACTTTCATCGAGTATCCTGCGTCCTGACACTATTTGTATGTTAATTGGCAATGCGCTTCCTACGTGTACTGTTTACATAAATATAACTGATTTAATTTTGCCGTTCATTGTGCGTAATTTGTTTCAATAAATGGAATTCCTATCTTGACCTGTTTACAAAGGAGTCAAACAAATATCACACAGACGGGCAATTCCGGCTGTGCATGTACTCACGTGTCAGTAAACACTTATTGATTAATATTTCAACGCTAAGCCTTCCTCTAATAGCGTATCATCTGTAAACGAAGTTCCAAATAATAGCATTTCTACTAGATATGCTAATTAAAGGGTATTATTATTAGGAAATTTTTTAATGCAAGTGTCTTGTTTTCCAAATTTCATCTTAGTATTTTCCGTGTAACTTTCTGCGTGCATTGCATTTTTATCCTGGCCCTGCATTCTTGATCGCCTCTAAGGCACTTTAGCTGCTATCACAAAAGGCTTTTGAAGGCACGTAAAATTTTAAGCGCCACCGAAGAATAAAAGGGCGAGCCGATTAGCCCGGACGGCTTCTGCAAGGCTGGTGTCACAGGCCGCCGGCCACCAGGGCTGTCTGGCCCCCAGCCAAAACCTGTCCATTGTACAGTCAAGTGATGTCTTTGCTTCCGGCACTTCAGGCTTCGCTGTGCCCTGTACCTGTACCTTGTTTGTTTGTTCACTAAAGAACAGAGCAATGTTAGAAATTTGTTCCGTTCCTGCAGGCTTCACTGCACCGCGTTCCCATCACCAGCACGGTTTTCTCTGTGCACAGGAGAGAGTCCTGATGTTAGGACAATACTTTTCTCATTGTTATTCTTTTATTATTAAACATTATACTATAATAATATATTATATTATAGTAAAACTGCACGCCCAAGCCTCCACGGACAGGTAATGAAACCCAGATGAAGCTCTAAGCAACGAAGCAACGCCAGGAAGCCCGAAATGCTGCTAAGAAAGATCTCTCAACGAGCCATTATAATGGCTAACTTAAACGCCTGCAGATCTGCGCGGCCGAGCGTGAATCCCGGCCACGAATGCCAGGCCAAAGCAGACCAGGGTAGAAACACCTACTGAACTGACGAGTTCGGCACCCAATAGTCTTCAGTGTTTGTGGTGGATTCACTTTAGAGCGCAGCATCAGTAGAAAGTTGATCCGCTTTGCAGTCACTTGGTTCTTCTTGTACTGTGAAGTGGTGTCTGCTTTCCGACTGCATAGTCAACTTTATAGCAGGTGATGTCTGATCCTGTGTTATCAAGTGTTTTCAGAACTGCAGCCTGTTGTGTGCCAAGCGATGTATGATTCTTGAACTATAATCTTTCAAATTGTCAAGTGTTGTCTTTCCTTCTGATGTAAGAGCTTTCTCTGTGTCTCTACGTCACGTACCTTCGTTGTTATCCATTGTATTTATCAAT
Source organism: Parhyale hawaiensis (assembly GCA_001587735.2). Taxonomy (NCBI): domain Eukaryota; kingdom Metazoa; phylum Arthropoda; class Malacostraca; order Amphipoda; family Hyalidae; genus Parhyale; species Parhyale hawaiensis. The sequence continues at coordinate 6,277,691 of LQNS02278182.1, forward strand.
TAGCCACTGCACCACATGCACGTTTGCTCATTCGTTTACTCCGTCGTTGCCGTTTCTTCCTTGAATATTTCTCTGTGTAGTCAGTCGCAGCGCATAGTTTAGGCGTCCCCGATTCGACTTCCGTTGAGATAAGATCATCTCGTTAGCTTCAACGTGTTCTGAGTTCAGTCGTGAGCGTTAGTTTTGCCACTCTAGCTCAGTTTCAGGATGTAAGCCTGTCCGAACACTATTTTGAGGCTGCCTCCAACTTGATCATGCACCATACGATTGGGTTTGAGCGGTGTCAAGAGTAATCGGTTCGGGATTAATGCCTGAAGTTAGCTCTAAAAGAATAAGACTAACGCTTAACATGCATGTTCCTGGGAAGTTAAAGCTAATGAGATTTACACATCTCAACGAAACTATCCCAATGGGTGACACCTTCGGTCTCGGAAGTGTCGTATTTTTCTCTCTACTATAGGCGGGTTCGATTCAGCCTCTTAGAAAGTAATGATCTATTCCGATTAGCTTCAGTTTCTCTTTAGAACGTCAATTTTGAGCGTACAGCTTGCTATCTTGGCTCAAGTTTCACTCCCTGAATATGCTTTAGTCGGCCGAAAGTTCAATCCTGTGAGGTTGAGGTGAAGAGTTGAAGTTGAGTTGAAGAGGTGAGGTGAGGTTGAGGTGAATGATGAAACACGCATCAGTGTTCATTGATTGATCCATAGTGATTGGGTGATGACGCGAGTTGTCTTCCGTCAACTTACAGCAGTTCTATTATGCTGTACGAATATTGCCGTAACTATTAATAACTTCCCAGTAAGTCCCACTCTCGTATAATATAAAACAAGCTCGGCATACTAGAGACAGTGTCCTCTCACGTGATCTGTTAAACGTCACATCCAATGAGAAGTTTCGACCTTTTCGTGATAGGAAAAATGCCAAAGCGTGATTGGCTGTAACGCGGCCTTGCCACTAACACGTGAGATTTCGCCTTCCATTGCTGTGTGTACGGTTTGGGTCGAACGTTAGCCAGTCATGAGCGTTTCTACAGTCTGCATGTGCTCATGATACTGTCCTGCCTCCTGCACAGCAATGGCATGAGACGTACCACAATATGAATGGAAATGGAAGTGTCATAGCATAAGTGTGTGCCCTTTATTTTATATATTTCATCATATTTAGCTTACTTTTTTACAAAGTTGCTGTAATTTTTTGAGTTTATTATTTATTTAGTATATTTTTTTGTTGGTTTAGTTCACCTTCGATCCTCTGGGTGCTGCGTATAATGATGAATTATTTTGGGGACTAGTGGCTAGTGATCTACTGCTTGCTCACAATGTTGAATGCCTGAATGTCCGTGCAGGGAAATATGCCTCTAACCTGTAGGCAAGACTGGAAAATTCTGTAAACTCGTTGCTTCAGGCCGTTTGCCAGGCCCCAAGTTCGGCGCTCAAGCAGCGCTGGGTTAAGATTCTGCATGAGGGCGACGATTTACAACATTGGACTGACCTCCAGCGCTTGTATTCTTTACCTATATTGTTATTTAAACTTTTTTAGTTGCTGCCTACTGGCGTGGGCTGTTTCTGTTAATAACTTTTCTTGCTGTATTTTATTAATGCTACTTGTTTAGCCTATAAATTACAATACCTGAAGGACAGCAGGCCTATGCCTGATCCTGTGACTGTAACAGAGCCTTGTGTAGACTATAGGTTGTGTAGCATGGTAACACCATTAATCTACAATTTAGTTCGTAAGCCTCATTTTCTTCCTGTATACTGCACTAGTTTTGGGTAATACGCTACAATAATATTAACTAATGAATACCTCCCCCTCCAAGGGAGAAATAAGTGTTTTAGTGTTATTTGAAACTCATAGTATAATGCAAGATGTTGTGGTTATGTTTGCTTGAAAAAGTAATCTAGAACTCATATTTTCTTCAACTCATTGGTAATGATATTACTTTCCTACCACTCTAGTAGCAACTCCCGTTAATTTCTCGCCAGACCATCAGGGGACGAGAATAAACCAAATATAGCTCAAAACAAGAGTTCATCAAAGAGTCAGAGATATTCACAGCAGACTTGAACGCTTGCACACCGACACGACCGAACACGAATCCCAACAATGAATTCCATGACAGTAAAATTCCAAGTATAATACACCGATGAGACTGCCGAGTTTGGCAGCTAATCGTTCCAAGGTAAATGGTTGGACTACGGACGCAGCTTGTGTGTTTCTTCCAATCTAAAGATCCTGGGAGCAAAAACAGGAGAATGGTATCGGTAGCCCATATCACTGAATATCTTATAAAATTTGCAAAGGCGAGCAACTCTCCGTTTAGGGGATAAGGCTACCAGATTATTTTGGACTCCCAACCGACTGGCCGAGCCGACAATTAACTCGGTCAAGTGGACGAAGATGACTAGCGGCAACCGAACCCCAATGCTCCAACAGAGGAGGCAGAAAAGTATAGAAGCATCTACGAACTACTTCATCGTCGCCAACGCAGCGTGAGCCTTCCGCAGGATCCGAACCTTGCAGGAAGCACGTAAGACTAGACTGGTAATACGCGCCTTGTACGTTAGCCTCTCATCAAAGAGGACACCAAGTATCTAATAGATTGACCATTGCTGAATAGGGTCACCGTAGACAACACCATACCATACTTCATCAGCTCTATGGTGTCACTTATCTCGAGTGGGGGATGCGAAGGTAACAGAGTACGAGGACGACTAACAATCATTGCCTCAGTTTCATCTGCATTTAAATTCATACTCCACGTGGAGCATCACGCCTTAATTCGCGATAAGTCTTTGGTTAATTAAAGACTGTGTGTAGTCACATGCATGCTAGGGGTCGAAATGAGAGCTACCAAAGTATTGTCGACCACTGTGCTTTCCAAGGAGGAAAACATATCGCTAGTTCATTACAAACAACAAGGGACCCAAATTACTACACTCAGGAAAACCCGACATTAAATTGATAAAAGTGCTCACGCAACCATGAACTGACACGCGCTTCTTACACTCAGAAATAAAATCTCGAATGATGAACAACACTCTCCCACCTACGCCAAAAGATTCCAATTTGTGCAACAGGACTCTAATGTTGATCCTATCGAACGCCTCACTGAAGTCCATCTGAACGAGGCGCACATCAGAACGACGATTCAGCTCCGATTGGCAAAAGTGCGACACAGACAGTAGAGCGTCACAAAAACTCGAGAAATTCTTTCTATACGCAAATTGACCCGGTGGTAGCAGCCCAGTCATTTCAGCAAAGCGACTCAATTTGCACACTACCAATATTTCAAACACCTTTGACAAGATGGGTGTCAAAGGGATAGGTTCGTAATTGCCTACACCTTAGGCGAAGAAGGGCTCTCAGGAATTGGTGCAGTTTCCTATATTCATTTTGTAAATATTCCAAGTGGTCAAACTACTGTTGTTTTAATTTCTGTGGCAGTTGAAGCGGTCAGAAATTACTGCATTGGATATACCAAAGTATTGGGTAGCTTCTCCTCTTCTTTTCTTGGAAGATGCGAAACTGTATGTCAATGACTCCATATCTCAGTCCATCTATCCAACTGAAACACTGTGGACTACGATTACGCCATCCAATCTATTGCTTCTATAATAATACACTACAATAATAACGGAGAACTCGTTCATGTTGCAGCAAAGTATATATACTGAGTATACCCTGCGAAATTGTGGGAAACTCCAACAGAATATTACCATCACCGGACGTTTGGGTCGCTAAATCGGTTTTGCTCTTGGTCTCTCATCTTCCTCGTGTGTTTGAGTTGCCACAATACAAGCCAACTTTGCTTGTTTGGGACGGTTGCCGCGCGGACTCTGAAATTAGTTGCCGGGTGAAAGTTCCACGTTCAGTTTGTTCTGTGGTCATTTGATCACCTCGTGGTCAAGGGGTAAAAGTTTTGTGTTGTGCTTGCTTTGTGGACATTTGATCACCTCGTGGTCAAGGGGTAAAGGTTTTGTGTTGTGCTTGCTTTGTGGACATTTGATCACCTCGTGGTCAAGGGGTAAAGGTTTTGTGTTGTGCTTGCTTTGTGGTCATTTGATCACCTCGTGGTCAAGGGGTAAAGGTTTTGCGTTGTGCTTGCTTTGTGGCCTTTTGATCACCTCGTGGTCAAGGGGTAAAGGTTTTGCGTTGTGCTTGCTTTGTGGCCTTTTGATCACCTCGTGGTCAAGGGGTAAAGGTTTTGTGTTGTGCTTGCTTTATGGTCACTTAATTACCTCATGGTCAAGGGGTAAAGGTTTTATGTTGTGCTTGCTTTGTGGTCGGCTGATCAACTCATGGTCAACAGGTGGCATTCTTGCACTGCGTGCGCTTTCTTTGTTATCATTTGATCAGCTCATGGTTACAAAGGGAAAGCCTTGTGCTGTGCTTGCTTTTTGTTCTTTGATCACCTCATAGTCATGAGAAGAAGCTCATGCATTGTGCTTGCTGCTTTGTCTGGCGCTTTGAGTAAATGTGAGTCCAGTTACTTTGTAAACTTTGCCAATTTCAGTGCTAGTGGCGTTCCGAATATGACGGTGCATATTATTGAACAACCTCGCACTCCGAACCATGAAGCTATCGGAATACTTCGTGGCTACTGCGCCTTCACCATGTCTCGTACTGCACAACTGCGGCCTGCGCCGTCGCAGTATCTGGCAAGAATCTACCCTGTGAGATTTACAGAAATTCATTCTAGAATTTCCCAAACATATTTGATTGCGAAGCGCTCGAATCTCCTTTGAATTTTAGATTAACTTCTCCTCAGCCGGCTTATACGACTTGCCTCAGGCTTTAGAGTTAAGTATATAGAGGTTGGAATAACCATGATTTCTAAGCTCCGCTACCGAATGTTCTGTTGTGTTTACCGAAGCACAGTTGTGCGTCTGTCAAATGACGCGGTAAAGTATTAGCCGTCTAGTTTATTGAGCTTAGCTCATAGCACTAGTAGTGTTGCACATATGTCTTTCTAATCCGAATAAATTAGAATTGGGCAAGCTGTGCCCTTTCCTGCTATTTGAACGAGCACAGCAACAGATTCGGGTACCGGGTTGATGGAACACGTTCTTCTGGCTGTCGTCTGAACCCGCCTTAAGTTAGATTCGCTTGTCTTATATTGACAGGAGTTGCGCTCCACGACAGACCGCATGGCACGCCTCAGCTTTAGCCGTGCCTTCGAGACACCTTCTTTGAGCGCCCGCTAGCTATGCATTCTTTTTCTACTGCTAATTTTCTTTCCGTTTGTGCAGTTTTCTTGCTTTGGTGTTCCGCTGCACTTTAGTACTCCGTGCGTGGCTCCTCTTTATTGGCATACGAAAAGAGTTACTAGCGAGGTTCTATTTTTTTTTAATGTCGCCGCAGTGGTCGGGGCGTCTGGAACTGTCATATGTAATAATTATAGTAATAATAGTAATTCACAGCCACATGCCCCCATCATGCAGCAGTCAGTTCCTCTTGTGTGCGTAAGTGAGAAATTCCCCCACAAGTGGATGCAAATGATAACAATTAAATTATGGCACGGTGCTCGTCTTGCTTTACAAATGAGCCTCGGGAGCACGAAATTCATGAGACAGTCTCGCTGAATAAATTGTTACCATTTCCATTTTGTAAAAGCGTGCGTCCTTTCCCCGTACTTTGTATTGCTCAAGATAAGACACGGAAGGATTTGCAGCGAGTGTGCAAAGTACTGCTTCAGGAATGATCATGCGCATATGTCGGCATGTCTTCCTGTCACTTAAGCAGGTGTTACCAAAAACAACTTCGCATGGTAGTCATATGAACGAGTTTACTGAGCCCCAGGTCCGAATATGTTACAATGTTTCAGTAAACAGCGCAGTGGCCAAAAGCTGTTTGAGTTCTAAAGCACTCAAAATTTGGAGATGTCCGAAACGTTACTATAGTGACGATTTCTGAGGAAACTTACTAGACGGTGAACATTTTTGTGATTTTTTTGCAGGCACACGCAAATGTGTTTTTAACGACTCAACAACACATTCAGCAACTCGTTCATTTGGCTGTTGTGTAGACAGAACTGGGTAACTTTTTTTCCTTCTCGATATCTATCACACATAGAAATCTAAAAATCTGGGCAGTATATATTGCTATGGACCCCAAACAGCATAATATAAATCACTTTTATGTGATATCGCTACGACTGTAGTTTCAGCTGGCCGCATTTTGTACCTTAATTGATTTCGCTGAAACTATATATAGCTCGCGCCTTGTATTCAGTATTAAATAGAGAAGACACAATATAAAAGGGCCGTGCTACATTTTCATAGCTTGACAACCACTAAAACTTTTGCCTTCACAGTTTCAAGCTCTTGCTACGTTACTCGCCTTATTCAGCTGCGCAATATTGAAGCCACTGCGACTAACACTTATCCATGAGTTAATTAAATCATATGAGAGAGCTCGCGATGCATTAGGGTTTCAAAATATTTGCTGTACTTCGTATCAGTTTCGGTCATCTGCCGTCCCATTTAAATATTAATTAGAGCTCGCTGAAGTGAAGCAATAATATGCTCTATTGGCAACAGTGTGAGGCTGTAGTTCTACTTGTGTGTCCACGTGCTTAGCGACCATTTCCGTTCGAGGCTCAATCCCTCTTAGACCCTTGTCGTGGAGGTCGTGCTATGCAGCATGCTGTGTGCTTCCGTATGGACTCAAGTTTATTTTCTTCTGAATAACCGTGTTTTAGATGCATCCAAATGGTTTTTCGCCCAAATGGACCACTCAGTCATGTTTGAAATAGAGTTATTCCTATTAAAATTGATATTGCATTACTTCTGCTACTCGGTGCACTCGAGGCTTCAATTCTTAAGCTACTATGACTGCCATAGACCTGAAACCGCACTCAATTTTAGAGCACTCATCAAGAAGCATGTCTCGCTTTTCAAATCTCTCTTGTAAATTTTCAATATTTTCTAAGTTCTGCGCGTTGCATTTTGCACCTCAGTGTTGAGGCTGCGGATACTTCACTTTTTCTTGTCTGTTTTGGGAGTAGATAAGGAAGCAAGGCTCGACTTATATAACTCTAGTGATAAACTTTGCCTCTTGCATTTATACCATGCCTAAATAAGTACCTGCTTAATGTAGCTGATTTATATAACTCTTACCATTCCCAAGGGTCTCGAGTGCCTTTTCCGCAGGAGATGTTGCAGCTTGTCGCTGTTCCTGCTGACGAGGTTAGTTTTGTAAAGTTATTTAGGCTCTCAATACTTCCCCTTCTGCTTCGGGATGTGGACCGCTGATCGAGGTGGCCGACCTATTCCCGCTAGACTCCTACCTTCTTGTATTTCGTTTCCTTACCCTGAGCAGCGTAGCTGAGCGAAAGCGTGCAGCCGTGCCCGGGGGTTGGAGATGCTCAACTTGCGCCTTTTTCCTGTCAGTAGCGCACTGACCACTCTGAGACCTACCGGCAGAAAAGTCAAGACAAAAATCATAGACAGTTTAAAACGCCGTCTAGTGGCGCACTAGCCTGTGTTAAGCCACAGGAATACTTCGGCGCGATATAGACATTGTGTCCCTGATGTGCGAGTAAAACTTCTACTACTACTACTTACTCTTACCATTAAATATCAAAACATTTCAGCAATAACCCTTCGTATTCAGCGCTTCAAAATCGAAGCCACCTGGACGACTGAATCTGGCCTGTTGTTTAAATTATGGGAGATGATGACGTGGTATGCTTCAAATTTGCTGTTGCCTTTAAATTTCAAGACATTACAACTACTTGGCTTCGCATTCTGCGCTTCAATATTGAAGCCACTGCGACTGGCCCTCGCCTCATAAAGAGAGTCTCCGGCCATCGGATATCATCACTCTTGCTAAGCCTCAATTTGACAGTTCTTATGGCCCCCGCCGCTGTTGGGCTTCTGCGTCTGGAGTCGTCCGCAAAATTCATTTATATGGAATACTACTGCGCCTTTGTAGTAATGAGGATTTTTATGGGCGCTGTGTGCCCTACCGAATGTCGTTCAGTAGCTAGATGATATTTGGGGAGCCAGTATTTTAACCTAAAAACCATGAAGATTAAAATGCTGATATATTGTGTACTGTGTTCTCTGTTAAATGTCAATGACTCATTGATTTGAGTTTTTTTTTTTGTGTTGTTCCCCACTGATTACTTTCGTGTTTTTTTTTTATATCACCGACTTTAAGAGAACCTTTTTTTCTACTTGATACCATCTTTTTTTTTTTCATAGAGAATGTTTCTATTCTCTAGAGAACTTAATTATTAATGATGTCGATAGTTCTACTTCGCTAGCGGTGATTGAGACCCCTAGTATGCATGAGGCTGTCGTCCAATCTTGGAGCTTAGACTTGTCGCGGATTAACACATGGGGTTCATCATGGAGTATGCAGCTAAATGCAGAGAAAAGTAGGTTTATGATATTCAGTAGGTCTCGTACGCTATTGACTCTGGAGAAAGGCGACAGACTCTGTGTTGCTGGAGTCAAGCTCTCTTGAGATACGCACTTAGTCTCATGTGCTTCGAGGAGGGTTGGGCTCCTGCTCAAGGTCCATCTTGTGTTTCGTGATGATTAATTAAGTAGTTCGTAGATGCTTCTATGTTTTCTTACTGTCTCTGTTAGAATATCGATCTCCTTTCTGGGCTTCGGCTGTGTCTAAGCACCATTGTCTGTAGGACCGACTTGTCCCATAGATGATGTGTTGCTTGGTTGTGTATGTTCCATTAGGTATTCAATAATAAGTTAAGTTGGTTACACTCCACAGTTCATGCTCGCAAGGTCTTTCGAAGAAATACACGAGCTGCTGCCGAGGCACATCTCTTGACCTTGGAGAATAGAATGCGCCAAACTCGTCAGTTAAGTCGTTCTTTTATACCCAAATATGTGTTGGCATAAAACTTAGTGCCGGGATCTGTAATCGGCCACTTAGGTCTGCCGACGATCAAGATAGCCGTAAATGGTTTATTGAGACATTCTTCGTATAGCAGCGTTTTGGGTATCTTAGGGTTGCTTAATCTTACATTTTGGTGTTTATTTCCCATCCGTTGAAGTTCTGACGAAGAGTTTTAATAATAATATTGTAGATATGAAAATTATACTGCTGCCCTACCATTGCAAGGGACAATAATTGCAACTAAATGGTTCGCATGTTACCTACAAAAACAAGTACACGCCATGTGGAGAATACGGCATATCACAATCGAGTCTGGGAAGTTGATTGTATCCTCGATTTAATATTGATACAATTCCCATTACCAAACCTTCCTGTTACATCTATCAATTAAGTTAATCATAGACCGCCACTACACCTGACGGTTCACTCAAAATGCAAGTAGATGCTACCGCTGATAGATGAGACAAACAAGAAAGGGTTTGGTGTCATGCGAAGAATGTATATGTCAGCAAGTTAGCAACTAATATAAATTTGTGACTGCAGATTAACGGTGGCCACAGCCAATGACTTTCAGACACCAAAATGATCTAAAATTTTTGATAACAATTATTTTTATCTTTTATCGACGGACTATGCTGATGAATGTGTGTTTTTTGCCAGTAAGCGCATTCTTAGCATCATTATGAGCGGCCTGTTTTCTCTTTAAGGTCGTCATTATAATTTAAAAGATTTCATTCAAGTTCCATCAATCAGCCAAGGACCTTTTAGGCAAAACTTGGTCGCCAAGTACAGTGTAGGTTCAGCATATGTAGTGACCCCTTCGAAAACAAGGCAAGCATTTTTATGTGCGTCCCTGCTACCCATAGTCTAGTTCGGCCTCCCTCCAGAGGTGGGAGTAAGTGGCAGCATTGTGCGGGGACACAGCTCACGTTTGTTCAATGGTGTGGCCTGCCTGCAGAAATGTGCCACACTCTTCCTCAATTGGCCAAGTAGCTTTAAAGGCTCGACGACCTCGCGCTCCCTCCGCAACCGTCCTGCCTGCCTGTTGGCCTGCCACTTCCCCTCTAGCTTCTTTGACTGATCTGTGCCTCCTCCCACGATCGTGCCCGTATTGGAAGCATAGGTGTCAGTTTATTAAAACTCTTGTCTGATGCGTGCGGCGTGCCTCCTCCCACGATCGTGCCCGTATTGGAAGCATAGGTGTCAGTTTATTAAAACTCTTGTCTGATGCGTACGCCGTGCCTCCTCCCACGATCGTGCCCGTATTGGAAGCATAGGTGTCAGTTTATTAAAACTCTTGTCTGATGCGTACGCCGTGCCTCCTCCCACGATCGTGCCCGTATTGGAAGCAGAGGTGTCAGTTTATTAAAACTCTTGTCTGATGCGTGCGTGCCTCCTCCCACGATCGTGCCCGTATTGGAAGCATAGGTGTCAGTTTATTAAAACTCTTGTCTGATGCGTGCGCCGTGCCTCCTCCCACGATCGTTCCTGTATTGGAAGCAGAAGTGACAGTTTATTGAAATGCTTTTCTGACGCTCGCCTCCTACCGCAGCCGTGACTGTATTGAGACATCGGGATATGTACAGGATATTCAATTGCTCTCTATTCTTTTTGTGATGTGTGCCTCTTTCCGCAATCGTCTTGTATTCAGGCAATGGATGAGAGGATATTGAACTGTTTTTTTTTTTCTCTTCTTTAACGCCTGTGCCATGCCCCATTCCGCAATCGTGTCATCATTGAAACAACGGATGACAGGATATTGAAGTGTTTTTTCTCTATTCTTTGTCTAATGCTTGACTCTGCTTACAGTGAGGCAAAGGGTAGAGATATAAAGTTAAAGTAATCCCGACCACATATCCAAACTGGGCAATCTGTATGCACCGATTCGTGCTACAAATACAGGCTCGCTGTCTTCCTGAGGAGTGCACGGCTGCAGTCAATCACAAAACGCCAGAATTATGGCTTCAGAGACGAAAGGCTCATCCTGCAACTGCGACGCCCCAACCATCGGCATTCCTTGTTAGGACGAGTTCCCTTCACAATAGCATCTGAACGACAGAAGTGCCGACTCAGCCAGACAAGCCCCACGGGCACCAGCATCAACGAGTCTGGCAATCTAACATCCTACCTACGGGTATGAAGGATATTGAATTGTTTTCTCACTTCTTTGGTTAATCTGTACTTCCTTCCTAAATTGCAGCGGCTTTATTGCAAACTGTGGCAGTGTTTCAAGCCCTCTTTTATTTAGTTTTTCTTTTGTAATTAATATATGTTCATGCTCAGCTTTCTTTCATTTTTTATTATTATTAAATGAAACCACTACAACTATTGTAAATTTGTGTTTCTGTCGTTCATATTTTCGTATCTTTTGTTGTATATCTGTGTCACACATACATTGTTATTTTTTCGGCTGTTTCTCAGATCATGCGAGATTCATTTTAAGAACGGCCAGCAGTTCATTAAATATACGCAGAGTCATCCTATTGTAATCGCAAGATACTATCTTAGTGATGCTAACAGGTATTTTATTACTAGTGCAATCGCCATATATGGAATCCACAGTTTTGAAATCTTTTTGTTCCTTTTTTTTCTACAAATGCGTCTTGCTGTCAAAAATTACGGCATATAATTCATGTTGACACTATTTCACTATTCATGCTCATGGCCGTGATTCTACGGTCGAGAACGAGATTGCGTAACTTCTTGATCGTCGATATGAAATATCAAAGAAATTGAGCATTGCCACTTCCATGCAAGTACTGGTAATCATCTGTCTATTCGCTGAAAAATTTATAAGCACTTTCCATATTTTGTTTCACTGATATTACATGTTGCCAGTTATATCAATGAAAGGCGAAGCCATGGCATACTCCTTCTCTTCATTGTTTGCTGCCCAGCTTCACTCAATATCTGAGACTTTGAGAGACTTCTTATGTGTGCCGACGACGTGAATACTGAAGCATGACGAAAGGTGGCTCTCACATTAACAAATAATCATTTAGATTAACTGGTAAGTGAATCAAAACAACATAATAAAAACCGTCGTTTTCATATGATTGCAAATTTCTGCATTTGCATATTTCGTGTCACGCTCTTTACGAAATAGATAAGCGAAAAATAGGCCAGATTGCAGATTTTGAAATTATGTTGCGTTTTGATGAAAATCTATGAGCGAAAATCAAACAAGTTGCAGAAGATGGCCAAAGGGGAGATCCTGATGCATATAACTGAATGCGCTTCTTGCTCAACCAACGTTGAAATTTCAACCATGAAAATATTTACATCTTCTCTACGTGCTTTAATGGAGTATGACGTTTACTATTTTTCCGTCCATCGAACTATATTTTTTTTTCGGTTCGCAACGTCTAAATTGAGTAGATGATCAACAACGATCATGGTGCAGTAGAGGCAGCAATTATTTTTTCCAGCTTGGTTTCTTCCTTTGACGAGGTACTTAAGTTGCATCATGTCGTCTACAGGATACGCGCTGAGGAATTCAATTAAATTCGGTGATGTTTCACTACTTGCTTACAGAGAACACTCATTTTTTAAGACAAATTGAGTTGGCCATTGCAGCGTGTCCTTCAGAAGCATATTAGCAACAAAAGTAAGACCAATGAAGAACAGTCATCATAAATTCCTTGCTGTTATTTTTTAGAGTGCGGGCACTCTAGTCTATATATAAACAAAGATATACCCAACGGTCTTTATTTGAGCGTTTGCTCTTCTTGTTTACGCTATTCTTTTTCTATTATTTTTGTAGTTTTAGCATTCTTTGAAGTGAACTTCCCCAACATAACTTTAGGCAATATAAGATATGATTATTGCAACTTTGTCTTGTCTTGCAGTATTTTCAATTATATTCCTAATGACTAGAGCCCAGATTTCTAGTCCTAAAAAGTGGTAAAAAAAAGCGCTGAAATCCAGTCAAAATAGCACTTTAAAAAGTCGGTATTTCAAATATTAAAGCGAATTAATTTTCATTGCTCCTAATACAGTTCTTATTATTAGCAAAATAACATTCAAAACTTAACAAGTTTTGGCTAAGACTCAGCAGTTTTCTTTCATCTGTAGCTACAAAGAACATGAGAAACTTATTAATTTAATCGGAAGTCATTTTTTTCACTCAACCTTTGCGCATACTGCATGAACAGGAAGGTATATAGCTTTCATTATTGTACTCAGTTTTGTAGTATATATACGAATGAAATAGAGTAACATTATATACATTTAACAACTAACGTAACCTAAGGTAACCTTAAGGTACCTCACGTTCGTTAGAGTCCGGTCAGGGTTACGCCAGGTTAGGTCAGCTTATTCCCTTAAAGAACTCTCCTGCCCCTGCATAAGCTCTGTGGAGCTCATATCCCCAATACCAGTGAAATAAAAATAATGACAAGACTGAAGGCTAGAATCCTAAACGTGACTCCAGTATATAGAATACTGTATTATATTAGGAATCTGACTAAATGCTCGGTTCCGAGATAACTCCAGCGCTGGACTGTTCTAGGAGCTTGCCAAATAATTTAGTATTTTACATATAATAGAAAATAAGTCATACTGCCATTATGTCTCATAAATACAGTGCTTTTAAATTACTAATAATGCATATTTATCCTACCTTCACAAGTGTAATATGTCTAGCATAATATAATGCTGCGGTAATCGATGTACCCCATCTCGTTACAATAGACTGTGAGGGGAGAGGGGCCACATCAGAAGCCTTCTCTCTAAGGAGTTCGCATCTATGTACTTGGGGCCTTCAGGAGTATTTTTTATTTATTGATGTATTTTTTTATCAACGTTCTGAAAGTGCGTCCGGATGTACCTCTTGTGCAGCCTTGTACAGCCCGTGTGTGAGACAAGTTAGGTGCAGTATATTGCGGTACAGAATTTGTAGAGAAGCAGCTGTTTTCTTCGTCTGTGCTGCATCCTCTGTCACCAGCAACAATATATGTTATAACTCAACGGATTCTGTCCAAAGAGCGATAAAGATGACGCAAAAAACTGCACAATTGCTGCTCTATTCGTGCGTTCTAATTGACTGGAATTTAACAGAAACATGTCAGATTCTTTGTTTAATTTGTTTTTAATTCAAATGTGCCTATTATTGCTGTCGTAATTTGCCCTACCCATAGTACCAGTACACTCGTCCACTGCCAGCACTTGTGTAACTGCATGGTAAGGTTGTGACCAGATTGACAGTGACTTGTACAATTCCTTACGTTTTCTTTCATAGGGAATTTAAATCAAGTTGAAACACGTGAGACTTAATTATACATTAATTATTTAGTCAGCATTTCCTAATATTTTAATCATTTTATGTTTAACGGTACAAATACGTACTACTTTGTGCAGGTTTTATAGTGATTTCATTGCATAATGACTACTTTTTAGCGGTGTGTCTGGTCAAAATACCGTTTATAGTAGAGTACCACATTTTGCAATAAATGTAAATTTTTATTTGCATCTACATCCGTAATAGCAACAATCGAATAAATGCTAGAAATCTGGGCTGTACCAATTACATATCTCTTAAAGTAGCCAGTTCCGCGCCATGCATTTTCTATTGTAATTTCAGTTCACGACCTAACTTTTCGCCTTTCCTGGTTATTCGGAAGAACCCTTAATTAATGAATACAATTGAATTCAACACGGTGGCTCAAGATGCACGCAAGATAAACAAACACACATTTGTTTTCATTGCTTAATTGGGTTTGGTTGCTGGGAATTATTGGAGCGATTTACAAAATGTTTGAAGCTTACAGAAAACTTTAACTCTCGCCTCCAGAAAATCCCTAAGCTTAACAATAGTGTGCATGTGGGACATTTGGTGCAGTCTCTTTTTGCTTCTACGCCACCGTTCACTTGCGAAAGATACTCGTACTCTGAGCATTGCTTCTTCATGCAATTTGTATACTTCAATATTTATTCAGTTTGCTTTTTGCAGTATCGCCCGCGCTCACTGGCGAATGATTATCATACTCTGAACACTGGTGCTGCATGCAATTTGAGTTTTATTTAAATGCTTCTTTGTAAGTTTTTCTGCTCTCCCCCTCAACCCTGAACTCGATAAAAGAAGTTATTGTCCGTTCAATGAGAAACACAGAACAGAAAGGCTTCCTGGTCCCGCAATGCTGCTCCCTTGTTGCTCTACGGCGTAAAAGGACGGGCAAATTTTTAACGGAGGAATGGAACTACGACGTCGCAGGCTTCCTTTCACTTTATGAATATTTCTCTATGACTAACACCGTGAATGAGTCTGTGGGGAGCCGGTATATTCATCTGGGTAAAGTTATGAACGGTAAATTCATCAAAAATAAATTATGCATCGGATAGTAAATTCATAGAATGGCATCATATATGTCGCTCAGATATATACCTTGCGATTTAATTACCATTCGATGAGTTTACCATTCCATGAATTTGTCAGTCGATGAAGTTATCGCGATTTTACCATCGTTAAATTAACAGCCCCCAACCGAATCCGTGTTAAGTATTATGCACTGTGAAATTCACCATTCATTGTTCATATTGAAACGCTTAAGATGTCCAAATAAGAAATTTGTATCAACCGATGGACACTTGCACAGATGCGTAGATAACTAATTGATCTGTAAAAATTTTCGTATATTCATGTGATGTGAGATCAGATGTCTTACATACGATACATACTAAGCAATTGAAATTGTGAATTTTTTATAGAGTTAATGTCTTCTTAGACAGTAGCTAGATTAGAATTTCTACGGAAACGTTCGAGCCCTAGTCCTTGAACAGAACATATATAAATAGATGTTCAGTGTGAATGAAAGAAAACCCGCTTTTTTTGGTCGTACGGGTTACTTGTAACTTAACAGATAGGAAGATAACCAAATTGGCAGGGACTGCAAACCCAACCACCTCTCCCCCCGCCGTTGAGTTTTCTAAAAAATTTAACACCTTTACTTTACCTGTAACTGCACGAATGGTATTCGTTCTCGAAGTGTGCCTTGCTTTGGTACTGGAGCGTCCCTCAAATTTGCTAATTTCTAGTCCCTCTTTGCCACATCTGTCAGGCGATGAAAACAAAGCCGGAAAAACAGCTGTGCGTATGTCGACGTGATTAATTCTTAGCTTGGTTTGCGGTGATACGAAATTCACTGATACAGCCAACGTTGGTAACGGCATGCGACTCTGCTTGTGTGTGCAGCATCTATTCCTCTTGCGGCCGACCCTATCGGCTGCTCAACTAAATTAGTTTCGGATAAGACACTAACAAAGAGCCCCTCCCCTCCCCCCCCATTCTCGGAGAAGACACAAAAACTGAACGTCGGAACTTCTGCCTGTACCTGTAGTGCCAGGGCTGCTTAAATATCCTTATTTACGTTACCAGTGCCTCTTGCGCTCATATCCCTACTGCGTAATTATCCTTATCAACCTTGTTACGGCCTGTTGTCCTCATACGCAAGGTCCTTGCGTAGATGTCCTAATTTCTGTTACCAGTGGCTGTTGCGCTAATTACTTGGCTACGTAAAGATCCTTTTTTGTGTGTGTGTGTGTGTGTGTGTGTTTTACTAGTGTCTTTTACGCTCATTTCCCGGCTGCCTATATATCCCTTTTTAACTTTAACAGTACCTGTTGCGCCCATTTCCCTGCTGCATAAATATCCTTACGTTATCAGTGCCTGTTGCGCCCGTTGCCAGCACCATAGAAAACTTCACTGCGATATTGCCAATGCCTGGCCGTACTCGTTCCTATAGGCCTCCTTGGGACACATTAGAGCTACGCTACCAATAATTTCTTTTTTCGCTCCATTGGCTGTTGCGTAATTGCAGCCGCCGTCACTATTCGTTGCGCCTTTCAACCTATTAGCGGCCAGTGAATGCCTCAGGTCGGCCGGAAACTCGCTAGCTCTAAAGACGCAGTGATTGCTGCCATTGGCATCATGGATGCCGAGGTCATTGCCCCTCAGCCCAGCTTTTTTGTGTCCTATTCCTCGTTATTGTCGCCAAGGTGTTGGCTCATATATAACGTTTGTGGTTGCTGAAATGGCGGCAGTATAATGCGTAATAGCTTTTCCCTCTGACCTACTATGAAAATGTTAATAATATTGGATGGTAATTTCGCTGGTTTTATGAATAAGAGGTTGGGATACTTGTAAAAAAAAATCTCTCTCCAACTGGAAAGGTGCACCGCTGTGTCCTCGCAAGTGGTAAATCGTGAAAATGTGTCCAGTCACACTTCTTCAAATTAATAGTATCGGTACATTTATAAAACCTGACACTTTAGGAATCTGCCGAAATAAGAACATCATTCATTTAAACCATTTGCTTGGCAGCTATAGTCGAACCAGCGTAAGGAGTCCGATGGGCGTGGCTGAGATCGCAAAGCAACTTTGCCAAATCTCACCTAGGCGCGTGTATAACTTCTCTCAATCGATAAAATTATATTTATATTCGAATACTCAAAGTGCATTAGTCGATAGATTGGATTTGGCACTGCTGCGTTCAACTCAGACCCGCCCCTGAACGACTGCTTACGCTGATTTGACTATAGTACATTATTGTTAATCTTTATACTTCCCCATCATTGACCGCAATTTTTCTATACTTACATACTGAGAAATGTGTGTTATAAAATGATTGTTTTATGATGTTGCTGCCACACTGTTTACTATAACATTGTCTTTATTAATGGTTCGAAATTTACGGTTTTTATCTCATTCCATTTGCTTGATAAAAATATGGAATTTGAATATCACCAATAAATCAATTATGAACCCGCCCAAGCCAACTTAAGTACCAATTGCACACTTTCACTTATCTTCTCTGAACTTCTCTCCTGTCGACAAGGCACCATCTAAGTTGTGTTCCCAAGTGTTGTACAAACTGCCGTCGTGGGGCGAATATCCACTTCTGCATCTGCAACCGTTAATGTCGAAATGGTAACGTCCGCAATTGCATTCGCGGATGTCAGAGCGCTTAAAGATCCGCATTCGCGGACGTCCAAAAAATGACACCGACTCATCACTTAATCTTGACAATCGTATGATCGTATCTCCTCTATCTTCGTACAAAAGGTCCAAGCTCGTCTTAATTAAGGTGCGGAATAATAATAATTTTAATTAGGTCGCTTGCATCAGTGACACAACTGCTATTACTCTGCCGCTGCAGCGAAGTGTGAAACTCAATGAGTTTATAGATACCTGCCCACGAACTGTACTATCAACCTCACCTTGCCACGGTGCACCAAGAAGAACAGAAACTGTATAGAGCTTATTGGACTGACACAATTAATGCGTATACCCTACCCTTTACACGAACCTCACCCCGCATATGTTCCGTCATGAAGAACAAGAAATTTGGATAGCGTGCAAGAGACTGAATCATTTTAGTGGTACGCATGAACTCCACCCCTTCACTTTGCCATGCTCCACCAAGGAGAACACGATCGCCGTTGGAGAGCGTGTTGGACTGAAGTAGTCGATGGGTACAAGTGAACTCCACAATTTCACATCACCGTGCTCCATCACCTGAACTTTGGAGAGCGCCACTCACCGCTAGAGGGCGCGACACAACATCGTTGCGCTCTGCCAAACCAATTTACTTGGATAAACAAGCCCA
>LQNS02278182.1:6296346-6341113 GCA_001587735.2 Parhyale hawaiensis
TAGTCGATGGGTACAAGTGAACTCCACAATTTCACATCACCGTGCTCCATCACCTGAACTTTGGAGAGCGCCACTCACCGCTAGAGGGCGCGACACAACATCGTTGCGCTCTGCCAAACCAATTTACTTGGATAAACAAGCCCAAAATATCAGCAGTGCGAACCACATTCCCTGCTGGCACAGCATCGTGCCTTAGCATACACTCGTCTTTATTGAAATTGGCTGCGGCTGAACGATAAGTCGTTTTGGAGTCAAGTCTGAGTCGTGTTGGAGTCAAGTCTGAGTCGTGTTTGAGTCAAGTCCGGAGTACGCCCCGCACATTCTCTGTGCATTGGGGTGGTGTTAGCTACTTGCTATGGAGTGAGTTTCTCGCTCAGTCATAACGTGCTCACCTTTCTATTCATCTTTTCGAGCATATTTAGCAGATACAGGGATCAGCAATCACCGGTCTGGTTTAATGAAGATTACCTCTCCTTGACCTTATTTCTTTTGTAGCGAAACTAAATCCTCAAATATAACTACACTGCACGAAGCCTTTTGTAGACGTCCCTTCTATTTTGTGATTTTTATCAAATTATTTTCAAATGCCATCTTGTTATGTCACTTCTGCTGATAATTATCGAAAATGCTCAAACTATGCATATAAAGTTATTTTAAGTATGTGTCATGCTTATCGAACAACCAAAATCATTCGCAATTGATGATGCTGACCCATTGATGCGTCATCTTGTTTATCGTTGCTTTATTTAATTCCTATCTCATACATTGCACACACAAATGTGTAGCGCCTTAATGCATTCTCTTGTATGTTCTTGCATTATTTATTGCCAGGCTATACTGCAGCAACACAGGGGGGGAGGGGGGCAGTGCTCCCTATACCGCCAATCGCTGTAGTCTCATATGCAGCTCAGTATCGCTGCCGTATCAAGGGCTTTCGCCTGCTTTGCATGAGAACATCGCATCCCACAGCCTTTACTCTATACAAGCAATGCGCTCTTTCCTTTGATAGCAAAAGTGGATGCAGCTGACAGGCTCTTTATATTACCGCACCTTTGCCTCGGAAACTTTGGCTTAGACAAAACTTTGCCGCAGGAAATCTGGGCCTGGTGAAAACTTATCTGATATGAGACCGTTCTTTGAAGGCGGCACAAGAGAACGCTCGTAAATGATCGGGAGCTCTACATGAAAGTCCTTCTGGGCCTCCTGCGGTTTTGTTTTCTGTTCTCAGCGATGGAAGGGTATCATAGTATGTGGAGTTCGCGTCATGCAATCATAATGCGTTATATGTTCTTTATGGCCTTTGCATAGCGAGAGGGGGGGGGGCGTATTGGCAACTCAGTGGAGTCTCTGCTGAATTGCGTATTCGCTCTGGGTGATCGGTGCGACTCTTAGTGGTTGTAGAAGGCTGTTGTCGCGTCGGCTTATGTGACATTGCGAGATGTGGATCTCCGCGATGATTTTAATTTCTTCGGCCATCAGCCCTCCGCAGTGCAAGTATACGTCATTG
Organism: Parhyale hawaiensis; assembly: GCA_001587735.2. Classification (NCBI taxonomy): domain Eukaryota; kingdom Metazoa; phylum Arthropoda; class Malacostraca; order Amphipoda; family Hyalidae; genus Parhyale; species Parhyale hawaiensis. The sequence continues at coordinate 6,297,854 of LQNS02278182.1, forward strand.
CATGCGATGTAATTTCAATGTAATTTAGCGCATGAGTTGTGACGTATTACATTTTCAGCAGTGTAGGAAGATGTCACTTCATGCTATGCTTCGTTATACATACGTTCCCATAGCACTAAACGGGATATCTTTTTGGAGGGAATCTATGTTTTTTTTTAAGTATCGGCGTACAAGATTTTCCTTGTTGCATAGAAGAAAATGTTACTTGAAATTATGTACATTCTGTAACAAATGACGTCTCAGTGTATGATGAGTTGCCTTTTCATAGCGCGTAAATGCTAACCTCGCTGTAATCTCTTAGTTCGCATCTGCTTTTTGGAAAAAGTTCAGGGCGTAGTACTCTTTGTTGCCAATTTCACTGCGTATATGAGTAGTATGAGAACCTATAAGTGCTCAGTAGTGGAAGGTAGTCCCAGTGCGCTTGTCAATTCGCTAAATTTTTCCGTAATATGGAATAGGAAACTATTTCCGTAAAATGAAATAGGAAGCTATTTCCATAATATGGAATAGGAAACTATTTCCGTATTATGGAATAGGAAGCTATTTCCATAATATGGAATAGGAAACTATTTCCGCATTATGGAATAGGAAGCTATTTTCTGGTATCGACCTCTCTCCGAAAGTATAACTAAATTTCGATGGAACTCTCTCTTGTCATTTGTCAATGATCAAAACGTAAGTTTCGTTCGTAAAGTGACTTCAATATCAGTGACCCTTTTCCACGTTATTCATAATACATGTCCCTTGCTCTTTCCTCTGTGATGTCGTTCTGCTCAGAAGCTGAGGCGCCAACTTTCTGCCTCTAACTAACTATTCATAATACACAGCAACGTATTGAGTAATTTGCTTTTCTTTATCGGCTTTTCATGGCAGGGAATTATATTTGTGCATGATTGCTCATTATCTGATATGCCTTCAGATGTGAATTCCACGGAACCTGTGCAATTACATTAATACTTTCCTTGACGCAAGGTTACCCACGTTTTATTGAGATAATAATTCGTTACTTGGATTGAAATTGTTTCCAGCAGCTTTAAATGGTTGTACCCGTTACGCAAGCCTTTCGGTAGAAAAGCTGCCTGCAGTAATTTATTTCATTCAGTCTCAGAGTCTTTAGAGCTGAAATTCAATCAAAACTTCGCAAATTGAGTACCTCAGGCTCATAACTTCCCGGAAAAATAACGAGAGCTAATTATGATAAGGTTATGGTTTAATTCAAGGGTTGGCTGTTCTTGAATGTTTCACCAAATAAAGTGAATAAAAAATTGTTCAGGATCTTCATTTTCGCATAAATGACAGGCGTATATTAACCATCAAATATATGTGATTCATCGTCATTACTTGTTGCTCGTCATATGTAATTTATATGTTTCCAAAGTTGGGGAAAGATTCTTATTTATTGTTCCTATTACAACTATAATATAACTCCTGTCAGTCCACCGTTGTAAATTCTATGAATATTAGTCAACCAAACTACCTTGGCAATAACCCTGCGTTGGATGGCCAGCTTCACTGCTCAGCCTTCACTGAGAAGCATCAGGATGCACGTTGGTGTTTCACTGAGAAGCATCAGGATGCACGTTGGTGTTTCACTGAGAAGCATCAGGATGCACGTTGGTGTTTCACTGAGAAGCATCAGGATGCACGTTGGTGTTTCACTGAGAAGCATCAGGATGCACGTAGGTGCTTCATGGCGTAGTTTGTGTGTCATCGCCGATGACTGCAGAACATATTTCCACAAAAAAGAAATTGAACAAAAGCTCTGTAGTTATGTTACACGTGCGAAGCGAGACTCGGTTACAGACTAACACGTAGATCGTTATTGTAATTCAAAGTTTCATCTGTTCAGGCGCATCATTTTTTATCTGTTTGTGATGCATCTTGGTGCATCATCGGCTTTGTCACAAAACCGAAACACATAAGTGCATCATCAACGTGCCAAGTGCATCATAAGACCCTATATATGCATCAGCATGGTGCACCTTAGCTAATTATACTATTACGGTAATAATAATAATAATAATTCACTATCTCGCATACACTGGATAAACCTAACGTAGATTTCATATTGCCTTATTATTCTAGAATTTTGACGATGTGTCCCTGGTAGCATGCAAAACAGGACATGAAGTCCGTGCTGCGGAGGAATGAAAATTATTTCCCTGGCTGACTTTGATTCTCGGATTGTAACAGCGCTGGCTTCTCCTTTCCTTCAATATTTAAACATCCAAATTCTGCAATTAACGCAAAAGTAATAACTCGCTAGATGTAATTACTGTATGCAAGATAATACTATAATTTCTGTGGAGTTAGTTAAAGTGCATCATGATGATGCACTTAGCATATTTATGATGCACTTGTGTGTTCTAGTTTTGGGGCAAAACTGCATCAAAATTTCTCTCAGTGTTGTCCACACCACTGTAGAAATATGTCCATTCTCTTGCATCTTCGCCCATTGCTGCTAATTTCGCTTGTCGTATCGCAACTTTGCGCCGATTCACATTTTTCTGACTTGCTTCAAATTTTCGCACGGTTCAGGCTGTGGATAATAATTAAGCTGGATGCGAAGTCACGTGCACTATATGTAGTCATATTTTCCTCTAAGGCGGCACAAAGCACCTTTTATTTATTGCAAATATTAGCAAAGTGCTCCGCTTTCAGAATTCTGATGAGCTGAAAATTTAAAGAGCAATCCAAAACTTTACCAGTGCCTACAGATTTGACGTAGAACATTTTTACCTCGTTTTAGGGAATTCGCTGTTGTGTTTTAACGGACAAAACAAAATGTTACAACACTCTGCATTGCCTACTGGAAACCGACAACTCTAGAGAAAGCCCACCTTAAAGGCAGATCCACTAGATAGTCTTTTGATCGTGATCTTTCAAGTAATTGCGTGAATGTTTTAATTTGACTTCATAAACACAAGTATGTGTCTAACAACGATTGCTAGAATGTTAGCTTTCAAATGAGTTAGCAACCCGCTAGGCGAGGTAAAGATTTATTATTTTTTTTTTATTCACAGCAGTTTCTTAATTATATTTCTGTCGGTCCTATACGTAAAATAGGCTATTACCGATGTCAAAAACTATAACTTGCTTGGTTAAAGACTCATCAGTAACAAAATTTTCAGTATCTGTAGCGATAGAACGATGCGTACGCAGTGGTAGTGTGGGCGCTCCTGTACTATTGGTGCTGCGTTCTCCGAATTTCGCCAGCAATTGCCGTAGTATGCGTGAAGTTATTTATAAAACTGCAATTTGTAACGCTGTTACAACCAAGGATGCCCCTCAAATGGCACGGAACGGGTCGTAGCCAACAGAGTTAAATTTTTTTTAGGATCGCTCATCCTATGGTATTTGGGGGAAACTACGTCCCAGGGCACCATGGAGGTTACTCCTGCTTTGGGTAGGTTCAGTTCGGATGACTTTCTTTTTGTATCGGCTTCATCTCCTTCCGTTTTCCTATTCTTAGTACAGTTTTGTTTGCTCTTTTTTTTCACAACTTACTGTTTCCATGAGCAAGGTTTCGCCTTGCTTAAGTTCCCCTTTTTTTTACTTACTAATTGTCTCTTACTTTTCTTTCTCCAGCCACCGCTGCAGCGGTTGGGGAGCGTCTTGAGCTAATACGTAAATTCCATTTTTATGAAAGGATTCCTGGTTGTATCCGTTTTCCCGAAGGGTGTTGACGTCAACAAAATACACTCCGCAAACATTGTAACTCCCTGAAAACAGTCGTGCGACTCAATTTGTGAGGGTGGGCAGAGAAGTGACCGTTGCGTCTTGAATCTACACGCACGCATCGCGTCCCGACACTGTAATATTGTTGTTTATTTAAGTCCAAAGTGGAAGTTATTGGCATGTCGTAGTTATTCTTATTGCACGTAGCATGTATGCAATTATTTTTCCAAGTCACTGTCCCCATTCAAGCTCCGTATAAATCATCTATAGGTCCTTTGGTGAATCATATTTAGTTGCCTGGGAAATTCAGGTCACGTTTGAGCTGTCCATAGAATGTATAAAATTATAATAGATGAAAATAGAGGACATACAATGAGTTTTGAAGTTCCCACCTTGACAAAGACATTCGCTAAGAATATCGAAAGCTTGGTCAAAATAAAATTCGTAATCCAGAAGAAGTATTATTTTATACGAAAAATTATAATAGTATGCTCTGGCTTCTATACTGATATTTATATCATCTTCTTAGACTCAGTAAATTTCACTTATCCTCTTGTCATATAAAAATACTAAAATCCTTTCCCGCGATCCATAAATTTTCTTTCTTGAATAACGTGGATCTTAGGCGTCATCGTTTAACCACGCCAAAATAAAAATCTAAAATTAGAGTTAGATTGGAGTTTGTGTAGATAAGAAACTCTCAATAGAACGATCCATGACACACTTTGCGTCAGTCGATAACGTGGGTATATATTTTAGTAAATACGACAACTTAAAGCAGCGAAACGCCTTACAGCCTGCATGTGAGTGTTGGCAAATTCCTTCCGAACACTTCAAAGAGGAAATCTGATTCGATTTACCAGCCCTGGACGCCAAGTCTTGAACAGTTTATTCACTTTCGTTCAAAGAAAGCTACGCAAAGGCGTAGGTAAAATAGATAAAACATCACTCGCACGAAACAGTAGCCATCTATGTTTACAGTAAATCTCAAAACTTCAATCTTTTTTCAGGTTATCGTATTCAATTTGTACGGAGATTACAGTGAATTTTGGTAAAATTTTGCTTATCGAATACTACTTCTCATTTAGAAAGTACCGAGTGTTCTTGAAGGGACTTGATCTAGAGACCTAGTTTTAGATTGTCGTCTCGGTGTGCTCAAACGATGACGCCTTGAATCTCATAATTTTACTGAGATTCATTTTCCGTTCCGATTATTCGTAGATTATCAATTGTATCTGCTTGGTTAACCAAGGTACTAGAATCCTGTTCCAGTTGTCCGTAGACATTCTAAACTAATATGCGAATGTTATAGTGTCTATTCTCATTTATTTTCTGCTGTTAGTGTCCGTAAATTTTTACGTCCGCCAAGGAGGTTATGTTTTTATCGTGTTTGTCTGTTTTTTTGTCTGTCTGTCTGTCAAGCTCAAAAAGTTACGAACCGATTTGGATGAAATTTACAGGGATTGTTAGGTATGTTAGGAGGAACAGATGATTAACTTTTGGTAAAGATATGACCATCTATTTGTTTGTTTGGCTGTCTCTTTTTTCTTGATGCCATAACTCAAAAAGTTATGAATGGATTTTTATGAAATTATCGTTTGTTGTTAGGTATATAACAAAGAGTAGATGACCAAATTTTAATAATGATCCGTTTGTTTGTTCATTCGTTTGTCACTGTTTTTCATTTTATGCTTATTAACACAATACCTCAAAAAGTAATGAATGAATCTTTATGAAATTTATAGGGTTGTTACCCTGCCACAATATGTTTGGGCATCACGCACCCAAGGGTCCCGAGTGCCTTCTCCGCAGGGGATGGTGCAAGTTGCCGCAGTTTCTGCTGATGAGATTAGTTTTGTAAAGTTAGGTAGGCTCTCAATACTTCCCCTTCTGTTTCGGGAGGTGGGCTGCCGATCGAGGTGGCTGACCTATTCCCGCTAGACTTCTACCTTCTTGTATTTCGTTTCCTTCNCAGGATGCACGTTGGTGTTTCACTGAGAAGCATCAGGATGCACGTTGGTGTTTCACTAAGAAGCATGAGGATGCACGTAGGTGTTTCAATAAGAAGCATCAGGATGCCCGTAGGTGCTTCATGGCGTAGTTTGTGTGTCATCGCCGATGACAGAAAAACATATTTCAGTCAGAAAATCATATTTCCACAAGAAAAGAAATTGAACAAAAGCTCTGTAGTTTTGTTACACGTGCGAAGCGAGACTCGGTTACAGACTAGCACGCAGATCGCTACTGTAATTCAAAGTTTCATCTCTTTGCGCGCATCAATTTTACCTGTTAGTGGTCCATCTTGGTGCATCATCGGCTTTGTCACAAAACCGAAACACATAAGTGCATCATCAACGTAAATATGTCCACCCTGTTGCATCTTCGCCGATTGCTGCTAATTTCGCTTGTCGTATCGCAACTTTGCGCCGTTTCACATTTTTCTGACTTGCTTGGAATGTTCGCACGGTTCAGGCTGTGGATAGTAATTAATTAGGCTGGATTCGCAGTCACGTGCACTATATGTAGTAATTTATTCCTCTAACGCAGCACAAAGCGCCCTTTATTTTATTGTAAACATTATTTTAGCAAAGTACTCCGTTTTTGAAATTCTGATGCGCTGAAAATTTGGGGGAAACTGCGTCCCAGGGCACCATCGAGGTTACTTCTGCTTTGGCTAGGTTCTGTTCGGATGACTTTCTTTCTGTATCGGCTTCATCTCCTTCCGTTTTCCTATTCTTGGTACAGTTTTGTTTGCTCTTTTTTTTTGTTTCACGACTTACTGTTTCCATGCGCAAGGTTTCGCCTTGCTTAAGTTCCCCTTTTTTTTTACTTACTAATTGTCTCCTACTTTTCTTTCTCCAGCCACCGCTGCAGCGGTTGGGGAGCGTCTTGAGCTAATACGTAAATTCCATTTTTACGAAAGAATTCCTGGTTGTATCCGTTTTCCCGAAGGGTGTTGGCGTCAACAAAATACACTCCGCAAACATTGTAACGCCCTTAAGACAGTCGTGCGACTCAATTTGTGAGGGCGGGCAGAGAAGTGACCGTTGCGTCTTGAATCTACACGCACGCATCGCGTCCCGATACTGTAATATTGTTGTTTATTTAAGTCCAAAGTGGAAGTTATTGGCATGTGGTAGTTATTCTTAAAGCACGTAACATGTATGCAATTATGATTCCAAGTCGCTGTCGCCATTCAAGCTCCGTATAAATCATCTATAGGTCCTTTGGTGAATCATATTTAGTTGCCTGGGAAATTCAGGTCACGTTTGAGCTGTCCTTAGAATATATAAAATTATAATAGATGAAAATATAGGACATCCAATGAGTTTTGAAGTTCCCACCTTGACAAAGACATTCGCTAAGAATGTCGAAAGCTTGGTAAAAATAAAATTTGTAATCCAGAAGAAGTATTATTTTATGCGAAAAATTATAATAGTATGCTCTGGCTTCTACACTGATACTGACTGACTCATCTTCCTAGAGTCAGTAAATTTCACTTATCCTCTTGTCATATAAAAATACTAAAATCCTTTCACGCGATCCATGAATTTTCTATCTTAAATAATGTTGATCTTAGGCGTCATCGTTTAACCACGCCAAAATAATAATCTAAAATTAGAGTTAGATTGGAGTTTATGTAGATAAGCAACTCTCAATAGAACAATCGAAGACACTGTGCGTCAGTCGATAACGTGATTTTATATTTTAGTAAATATGACAACTTAAAGCAGCGAAACGCCTTACAGCCTGCATGTGAGTGTCGGCAAATTCCTTCCGAACACTTCAAAGAGGAAATCTGATTCGTTTTACCAGCCCTGGACCCCAGGGCTTGAACAGTTTATTCACTTTCGTTCAAAGAAAACTACGCAAAGGCGTAGGTAAAATAGATAAAACATCACTCGCACGAAACAGTAGCCATCTATGTTTACAGTAAATCTCAAAACTTCAATCTTTTTTCAGATTATCGTATTCAATTTGTACGGAGATTAGAGTGAATTTTGGCAAAATTTTGCTGATCGAATACTACTTCTCCTTTAGAAAGTGCCGATTGTTCCTGAAGAGACTTGATCGAGAGATCTGGTTTTAGATTGTCGTCTCGGTGTGCTCAAACGATGATGCCTTGAATCTCATGATTTTACTGAGATTCATTTTCCGTTCCGAATATTCGTAGATTATTTATCAATTGTATCTACTTGGTTAACCAAGGTATTAGAATCCTGTTCCAGTTGTCCGTAGACATTCTAAACTAATATGCGAATGCTATAGTTTCTATTCTCATTTATTTTCTGCTGTTAGTGTCCGTAAATTTTTATGTCCGCCAAGGAGGTTATGTTTTTGTCGTGTTTGTCTCTTTGTTTGTCTGTCTGTCACCAAGAAAGCTCAAAAAGTTACGAACCGATTTGGATGAAATTTACAGGGATTGTTAGGTATGTTAGGAGGAACAGAGGATTAACTTTTGGTAAAGATATGTCTATTTGTTTGTTCGTCTGCCTCATTTTTCTTCATGCCATAACTCAAAAAGTTATGATCGGATCTTCAAGAAAATTGCACAAGCTGTTATTACTATCAAAAGGTACAAATGATTAGCTTTTGGAGTTTATACAAAAAAAATTATGGTTTCAGAGCCAATTTGAATTTTTCGCTACCGTTGCCTCGCTTGGCGGAGGTTTTCGCTCTCAGAGTGCTGTAGTTAATATTATGGTCTTGTCACGGAACCGATATTTAAATCCTGTTTCGTTGTCCATAGATTTTATAGAACAGGCTTACGTTCTAAAGTGATATTCAATTCCTATTCCTAGTGTCCTGAGATTTACTTCAATAATATCGTCTACCATTGCACCAATAATACTTATGTAAATTCTGTTCGAGTTGTTCCTAGATGTTATCGGCCAGAGTTTCTAAATTGGCCTGCAAGAACTCCTCACGGGGTATGTGAGAACATCCCAAAGAGCTCGTGAGAAATTTGTGAAAGCCTCAAGTATTGTATTTTTGTCGAACTAAAATCTGAGTTATTACTTTCATTACAACGCTAATGAGCCTGATACCTCTCGGGGCTTAGATGGTGTCTCAAATGTAGGGGATCGTGACGACATCGGACATCCACACAGGATCCGTGCTGGAGGTAAATTTCGAAAAATACACTAATAAAAAAAATGAAATTAATTCAAGTCGCCTGTGATGATTAAATCTTACTGCCAGTATACGCAAATTTTCTATATTTCACTGCTGTTACGTTTTTCATATTAAAATGCTTCGTCTATTTTTTTTTTAGTTTCTGTCACGCCTTTAGAAAAATATTCGAATTAAAATTGAAGGTTCTGCCAGTTATGGTGCCTCTGTCTACTTGCTTCCTTCTTCTTCTCCTCCTTCGGCAGTTTCATTATCGCAGTGCACGGAAGCGACGAGAGGACGCTCATGGTCTTGGTGCTCCACTTGTCCCAGCATCATTTATCAACGTATCATCAGTCATAAACGCTTAATGTTGAGCTTCACACTGTAGCAGAACGGCGTCGCTTTGCCACATCTCCTGACTGATATGAAACATTTCCGTTGTGCAATATTTACTTATCTTTCATTCACTGGTATTGAAATAAATACTGAGTTCCTTTCTTGAAAGAGACGTATTAAGCTACCGTAAAAATTTTCTATCAAAACTTGACGTAGTTCTAACTGGCCATTCCTATTTATACTTCACTTGGTCAACCAACTCTAATATTGTATTTTTGTAATGATGTCACTAATCAATTTCTGGATAATCACCGGCAGCTAAGAATGTTATATAATGCTGCCTCATTGTTTATTGCATTAAGTTCTGCCATACTAGCTTCTTCGAACAGAAAACAATGAACTTATAGAGTGCTCTGAAGTTCTTTGAGTTCCCCCTTTCTCTTTGTACAGTTATGTCAGAACTTGATTTTCACTGGCTCTCATCCCTTTGTTTCAGGTTCCGGAGCAAGATCAAATATTTGGCCCTGACGCTGGAAGATATTTTTCGTTGCCAAACATTGACTCAAAAACCGATGACTCTTCTTTGTCACCCGAAGCCAGTCCGTCGCTGCCCAAACACCGTCCTTTCCATCGTAGCAAACAACTGAGGAGGAAACGTTCCATCCCCGTCCAACAGCGCCAACCTTTTGAGAAAGATCATAGACGATTTAGAGCTGATGCGCCCCTAGGGACTCTATCAAAACAGAATTCGTACGACCACCATGACCATGTCAGACAGCAAGAACATGGCTCCGATCAAAGCCTCTGGCATCAAAAACACTTGCTTTTACGGGGCAGCGACGCACCGTGTGTGACGCGTGAAATTGACGGCCCTTCCAGTGATGCCCGGTCTTCCAAGTATGCAAGCCTTCGGTCTATTAGCGAAAATTTCGCTAATACTTCAGTATTATATCGGGCCCTGAAATTGCCTCAGGCATGCCGGAATACGTTTATTAATCGTAGGAAACGAATGTATGATAATTTACTGAGGAAGCGAAGAAGAATGAAAGCTTTGATAGGAAGAAAACAAAATGCTGAATCACTAAATAACTTTTCAGTGAATAGTATACGAGCTTTTGAATATAGCCAACCAATTCGCGTATTTCCGGAAGAAAGAACACATGATAAAGTGCCATTTCAGAAACAATATTCACGATATCTTGCCCGTCTCTCATCTCAAAGGATATTACAGCCGCCGAAGAGTTTGTTCAGTGGCCCGAGGGGCTTACAACGCAACTCGACAGACTTAGCAAGCACTTCGAGGAAGTCCCATCGCTCCCATAATACTACTCAAGATTTTTCTCTGTCATGGCCAGAGCTTCTTTTTCCTGTTTCTCATTTTCCGAGTACGCCCTTGCTATCTAGTTCAACTGTGCACAAGAATTATGCTAAAAAAGTTTTTAAAAAGGAATCGAACCTTGACTCGAATTTTACGGTGAGGCACAGCAAAGTCATCATGGATGTTTTTGGAAGCGCTAACGTAACTGATGGTAAAAAAAAATCTTTACTGACCGATTCCAATGGCATCCCTGCCACAAGATATGAAAGCTTGTCTCGCAACAGCGCGGAAACCCAAACTGTGAAACGCAGCGCTTCTTTTGATGCTCCACAAAACTCGAGCTCTCCCAATTTCTATGGCAATACCGGGAACCCCAAGGACTCTACTGGAAGTCTAGGCTCCTCTGACAAACTGGCCGACACGAACACCTTCCGCACTCCCGATGGATCGAAATCTGAAGGTTCTGGAAGAGGGACTCGAGTGCCTCCGCAGCCGTGCTTGGGCCAACACGTGGTGGCTGTTACTCCTGTTGCTCATCAGGTCGCTCGAGCTGCCAGGGCAGTGCTCCAGCATTTTAAATGGAAGACCATCCGCATCCTAACTATCAGTGAGTTGTTTCTACATTTTCCTTATGCGCATTGTTTGTATTATTTTGTCATGGTTATATGGCCCAGCTACAACAATTCTTGCGAATGACCACCATCGTCATAGCTATCAGTGAGCTGTGTATGCCGTTATGCCAACATATGTAGTTCTTTTATATGCGCTCTATGGGGATAAGATCAGATTAAATTTGAGGCTCGATATATCGCCTATAGCGGTTAATAAAATCAAGTACTGTTGGTGCCTGTGCTACGGATGATGCGACCTGACTCTAAATTTCAGTCGCAGAGGCAAAATGTTCACTTTGCGATTACGAATTCCTTTAAAGCCGAAACTAAAGCGAGTAAACCAGGACTTTTGTTAACGTCTATTTTATCTTAGGTGATTGAGAAATTGGCGCCTTGTGAGTTGGGTTGCTTTGCCGAAGTTGTTGGACTGCTACCTACTGGTCAGTCTGTGTAAAGAAAGGGGTTGGGTTGTTGTCATGCTTTGTTGTCTGCATCACACCAACTACAGTCACCCCTGAATTACGGCCTTAAGTGTTGGTCCAGTATATCATCGTTTGGGGCTGAACCTCAGGTTGTCACATTCATAAGCTTGAGGGAATACTGAATTATACACTAAAGAGAATACTCCATGTTAAACGTAACGTATACAATTTGCCTCTAATGAGTTGCAGTGAAATGTACTTCTCTTTACAAATGTTGCAGTTTCATGATGTCTACAACTACTCCTTGCTTAAATTTATTCGATTCATGTTTGATAATTACCCTGAAGTATTTCAAAAGTCTTTCAGTCCCCTTTTTCCTCAATCTCCCAAATATGCGCGTTGATTTTGAAAAACGCTCAACGATTTTTCAAATTGCAACGCTTCTCAGTAAAATTCCTGAGTATTTATTAGATCCTATTTCTGACAATGTTTTAAAGAATACGTCATGCAATTGTTCTAGCTTTTGCTTTGTGTCGCCCTATTGTCTTGCTTAACTCCCGGTGGCTATGCAGATGCATTATTCTAATAAAGTGTATCGTTCTATTATAGCAAATGATGTTTTGCTGTATTGCAAATGAATTTGTGTGTAATAAACCTATTCAAAGTTAAGCTGTAGTATCTCGTCTACGGTAAAAGATACAGTATATACTGTCTCGGTCTGTTCCACGAATTTGTGATAACTCCATTAAGGCTTTCTGCACTGCAAATATGCTAAATTTTTTTTTACAGAGTCGGAATACTGGCACGGTCTGTCCCAGGAAATTGACGTAGAGCTCCGCGCTCACCGCCATACCGTCCCGGCGACTCTGTTCGTCCCTCTGCACACCACGGAACTCTCCCTCTCCACGCTGCTCCGCAAAATTTTTAATAACACCAAAGGTAAGGAAACTCTTGCATTCCTCGCAGGTTTTAGGCAAAGTGTTGCGTAATTGCTCGTCTGAAGACACTTCCACGGGACGGAACAACGGAAAACTTTTGTTCCGTCCGAAACTGAGAAGTGTCCGATTTTGGACCATGCAGTTTTTTTACAGTATAGTTTTACAGTTCTGGAGAAAAGAAGCAGAATGTAGTGGAAGTTGGAAGAAAGCCTGACTCACAGACAGGGCTTCGTATGCTCCAGAAAGCAGTTGAATTCAAGCTGCATGTGAAATCTGAAAAAATACTAGTATTTGGTCCACCCTCATAGATTTGTTGGGTGTGTGACTGTCAACAGTCACCAGCCGTTATTATTAATATTCTTCATTATTATTTCCATTTAAATACTAATTGGAAAAAATGCTGAGAATTTGTGACTGGCAGTAGAACGAATACCGTACAGTGCCGGTTCATACTGACTTCATAAAAGTGCTCTTTACTTACACGTCATTTTCATAGGCTTGTCGTTAGAAAAAATCTCGACTATTAATTAGCATTGTCGTCATGCTTGTAATTCATTGTGTCCTTTAATGTAGTAATTCGAGACGGCTCGTTTTTTTCAGCCTAAATGACATTCCGTAAATAATCTCGCATTATCCTGCCTGTTAACGCAGTAATCTTCTATTTTATCGTAAGATGTAATGTATGGTGTCATGCTGCAGCTAGTACATACTTTGTTAGTAAATGAACCACACAATACCATATTGTCCCCTCCTCGCAAGTGAGGCTGCTGGTAAATTGATAAAACCTTGATATGATTTTTTCCAGTCAATATAGCGACCCGAAACAAAAATAAACTGTTCTTGGCGACGCAAAGAATGCATCTATTGGAAAGAAGTACGTATACATGAGCACTAGCCAGTAGTAATTAGGTCATTATGGTGTCCTAAGATTCAATTATCGTTTTCCATAGTTGTTACTTAGCTACACATTTGTGTTTCTTGCTGATAAACACATTTGTGGCATCACTGAGCGTAGTTTACTTTTTAACTTATAGCGTTTTTTGTACTTTATTAATTTGCAAAATTTTACTGCAAAAAGGCTTCCATCGCCTTATGAATCCAACTTACCGAGCAAATTTCTTTTGGTGCAGTCCTGTGACGCTCTAAAACTTAACAAGACTCTCTGCTTTGTGGTTTCTTTCGGCAACGTTTTCTTGCAATTCTATGCGTTCTTTTTCATTCGGGGATAAAAATGCCATAATCGCCGTATTATTACAATTTTGTCCTGCTTTGCCTGCAGTCTTACCTACGCTTTGTGTACTAAACAGCTCTCTATCTCTCCGTATCTTAACCTTCTACTGCACCTTCCCACCATCAACAATTGCGTCTTTTTTTTTATTTATAAGTGTGCCAAAAGACTTTAGCAGTGGAGTTGCCATCATCGCCCTATGAATGCAACTTGCTGAACATTCTGCTTTCGGCAGCAGGCCTTCGACGCTTTATGATCGGCACATAACCGTCTATATCCTCATCGCTCTGTCCATCTGCCTCATGGTTTTTGTCATATTTTATGTGCGAAGACCGGCGCTATATTGGTCCTTCTGTGGCGGAGGCAATCAATCGTTGCTTGTGGAGAACAATAGCAGCAACAGACCCAGAATGAAAGTCACGGCTGTCGACCAAAATATTACTGCACTGAAGGGTACCAAAATATTGCTCTACTGACAGACTCGGATGCGCTCGAGCTGCACGAGTTTCTCCACCGTCGGTGTTTTTCATTCGAAACTCGTCAAAAAAAAAAAAAGTTGTGAAGATTAGCAAAAATTTGCATCCTTAATCTTTCAACAAGGGATCTCAGGGTCATTTTTTTTCATAATTGTACTTAAATTGCAAGAGATGTCGTGCCATCGTAGACCTATTATCAGAATTGACAATATTGCGATGAGCATATTACAAAGATAGTGTCATGAGATTCGAAAAAGTATATACTGAAAAGGAGAAATACTGTATTGGCAACGGATACTTGAAGACATATCTTTTATAGTGAGAACGTCGTACTGTTCAAATATAAACGAAAATTTGCTTTAAAGTGAACTTAGCTTCAAGTAGCTTATGCATCGCGAACATTATGGTTACTCTGATTAGTGTATCTGCAACATAAACACCATAACTCTTACGTGAAGTACTACTTATAATGAAACAATGTTAATGTCATTATTGATATAATTATCACATGTGAGAGGAAAGTCAGTTCACTCTTGGTTTGTTATGTTGCTGGCATAGACGTGACGTAATGAGGTCTCGCTAGCAATTCAGCTAAAGGAATAATTATTAAACTTCGTGTTTGTCGACGTGAAGAACGAGAAGTTGATGCAATATTTTCATAAACAGTCTGTTTTGCCTGTTGTCTTATGAGTATGAAAGAGATAGTAATTATGTTATCCTTTTAACCATATCCATACCAGGTTGTGCGACCTCGCTACAACGATTTTATCCCCGTAGTAGTACAGGACAGTAACCCCCGCAGCAAAATAACACATCCTAATATGAATGGGATGAAGCTCCATGGTCTGTCTGAACACATGTCTGCAAATTAAGAAGAGTTTTGATCCAGAGGGACACTCATAGTTGAAAAAAGTATTTAGTGAATTAATGAACACAACATCGCCGCGTATCGGCTCTTCTTAACGTCATAAACTTAAAACTAAAATGAATCTTCGGTTAGCGTTTATGGGTTTACTAAGAGAGAAAGCAGACTAAAGGCACGTTTTATTTTATGGGTTTACTAGGAGAGAAAGAAGAAGACTAAGAGCACGTTCGATAGGGCACTAAAAATAGGCCTTCGAGGCTTGACTCATGTGAAACTTCAGGCTGAAGCTTTGGTTTTACCCGCTTTGAATCGTTTTGTGCTAGTAGCAACGTTGAGGCTGTTCAAAGCTCCATGTTACGGAGCAATATTGAGTTTCTGCAAGTCTCAATGGTAAGCGATTAGCGATTAAGGGTCAATGCCTGAATCTCAATTCAGCCGGTCGAAGCCAGCGCACCTATCTGAAGTTTCGAAGAAATCAAGCCTAGAGAGCAGTATTTTGACTCCCAGTCGAACATGCTCTCGGTCATCTAACTGCCCTGACTTCGAACTGCTCGTAGCTCTTTGCCTTCCAGCTGCCCCAGGCAACGAGCATTATGTTGCAAGGATTCTTTCGCTAGCACTTCCATAAATTTAACGTGGCGGTACTAAGACCGCGGCTTAATTCCTTCGGAATATTTTCCAGTGTGTTCATGCGACCTGTAGCCTTAAATGTAATATTGAGTTTCCGTAAAAAGAGGAAATCAATACATATTACTACAAAAGACTTGCATAGAAATTTTTATGATTTAGCACTTTTTCATAATATGCCATAAGTATAGCATTTATTAATATGGACAGCACTGTATTAATTGGCGTTGGTCTTAACATTGCTCAGCTTTGAATATGCGCGTAATATCAAGCGACCCCTTGAAACGTTGCAGCAATTCCGCCTGAGCTAAGATGCCTTCGGGAACTGATCTGTTCATCCGCCACTTCCTGGTGGCAGCCTATGTTGTACTAGAAATGGATGTCTCTAGATGTCAGTGCAACGCGCGAACTACAAGATCCGGCTGGCTTTCCTACATTGATTGCAAGTCCGCAGACCGTGTTTGTCAGTCACGTACCACTGTCAGGTTATGGCGTTTTGCTACTTGCTCTTCATTTGTGTTCGTTCTGCGGCCCGCCCTCTGGAATTATTAGTGACGTGCTTATCAGCATTGCCCAATTTGTTGCTAACTTTGAGTTGCAGTTATGAAATCATAATCACCAGTTTAGTAGTAAACAGCAGTTCGCGCGTCTGTAGCATAGTGAAAGGTCTGGCATGTCCCCAAAATGTTATTTTTTAATTCTTATCTATTTGATTTGGGAATAATCTGTGCTGACTAAGTTCATTAAAAAAGTCAGTTCTATCCGATTGCCTGCTGATCCCATGATTATTCTGGCCAAACACTATCCTTATTGATCGACGCATTTTAGTACGGAATAATTTCGATAAAGTTCCTGGTGAGGTTAAATAATCGATGCTACCTTCATTTATCAAATAAACTACGTAAATGTATCGGTTTGGTATTGAATAAGGGCAACTAATTTTCAGGATATTCCATTCCATTACGGTATACGGTATATAATTTTGTTACTGAATTTATGTAACTAATTTGCTGAATTTAACTTACCGAATAATATCTTCAGTTTTTAATTTCATTTATTTGATAAACGCAACTGGATTACCGGATATCACCAAGTGCTATCCATAATGCTTCATTTCATAATTATTAAAGATTTAGCTTCCGAATACAGTCCACAACGCTTTATTTCATCACTAAATAAATACAGACAGTTTTCATTATTTTGCTTACCGGATACGATCTAAAATGCCGTGTTTTAACGGAGAGTAAATTCAGATAGATTCAGCCAGGATGGTCGGCATGTGAGGTTGGCCAACCGCCGGAAGTTCTACTGCCCCAAGCGCCGGCAAACTTGTGCCAGGCTCCAAACGAAGCTCGAACGCGAGAGTACTTTGCACTTGATAGTTCCAACTAAAACTCCTAACTTTAATGCCAGAAGTTTGTGAGCTGTGTTGGTTTTCTCTTTGAAGTGACATGGAAAGTTTTCGGAAACGGCGTAGCACTTGTTGGGTAATGCACGGCTTCTGAAATCATTTTTGCAACGAAATAAAAATTCAAAGTCGAAATCGCCGACCCTGTAAAATATTCAAGCAGTGTGACAGCTGCAACGTAAAATTTGTCTGAATTTGTAGCATTTGTTCCATCAAAAGGGGAGAAAAATAGTCATCAAGTGTCATCTTGTCACGTATTATCAGATCAGTACAAGAGATTTGCCGATTTAAAAGTTGATTTTGAGAATGAATAACTGTATGTTTCAAAAAATTATTCATAACAATAACGGCCTTTGCCATCTATAACTTGTTTCCATCTGCCAACGAGCTTACAAATGCCTCTCTTGTCAAATTCTTTAGGTTTTGGTATGAAATATGACTCTAACTCATTTTCTATCTCTTCTCGTGATGTCAACCGTAGGCCATCTAAATAAGAGATAATCCATCCAAGGGAGCTAAGTCAGGAGAATATGGTGGATGGGGCAAAACTTCCCAACTGGGAGAGCTTTGGTCGGCAGCGCCGTGTGTGGGCGAGCATTATCATGATCGAAGATGACTAAACAAGGTCGCTTTTGGATCAAAGTAGCTTTCAAACGACGAAGTTGATCACAATAGGGATTAGCAATAATGGTTCGATTGTTGTCTCAGAATTCGTCGTGGGTTATCGCTTCAGTACCTCACAATATGCCCAACATGATCTTTTTGGGATGGAATCTCGCTCTCGGTTGCTGATTATTGTTCTTTTTTTATCGATTTCTCCGCGATCGCCGGCGTTTAGCGTTATAGTAGACTCCTCTTCTATTCACCTGTGACAAGCCTACCCAGAAATGGGGTCTGAAAGAGTAGTGAAAGCAGGGATTCACAACAACACTCACGTTGTCGCAGATTCTCTGGAGATAGCTCATGCGGGATCCACATATTGCAGAAAAAAAAGAATGATGCTTTAATAAATTGAAAGAAAAAGTTAAAAGTTACTCATGATGTTATATTTAAGTAATAAGAATAGGCCTAATATGAATTTAAATGATTTAAAAGTCCTCTTTTGTAAATTTGCAATACCTTTTGCACCGGCGTGATAAATTGAGTACTCTATCAAGAATGATATGCTGCATTAATCATATTTGCCAATATGCCTTAATTTGCTTTCCATATGCGGCCTGATTTGGATTGCAGAAGAGACTACAATATTGAACCTGTATGAGGTAAATTTCAGCTGCAACTGAACTCTGAAAAAAGTGACAGCTCGACTTCTCGTAAAAATAGCATCATCTGGAGCGTTTTTTTTTTTTTTTTGAGTTCTCTAGCCTTTTTAGGGTTAAAGTATCACCATCACTTCTTCTGCAACGTTCAGCTCTATCTGCAGTATTGAGCAGAATAGTTTTCCTCTGCATCCATGCCTTTTCCCCCTTGTCTCGCTAGCCGCAGTTCTGAGGCCCTCAGCAGGAGGCCCAGCTCCTCCTGTTCCACGCAACCATGCATTCTCCATATACATACCTCACAAGCTACTGCTTCCTTTCACTTGCGCAATTCCAATTTTTTTATTGTAGTTATTCATTCTAATGCCTTCTGCTGTCTACTCATCTCGTAATTTGCTACCTGTTTTCTTCAGGTGTACAGCACTTTCCAGGCGATGCTTTCGTCTACTTGTAATTATTCCCATGTTAAATTATTTCCCCTTGTACGCCTTCGAAACTATAGATATTGCTTCATTCTACTTGTCGGCATCCCACCATCCGTTTTCTACAGCTTCTAAACTACGAATACGTTGCTACAATACCAGTACGTTTTCCCGTGTACACATAGAAAAATACACAAACGCCAAACAGATTTTTCCGTCGGGGCACGAAAAAACTTATTTGCTTTGGGACTGCATTCTTCTCATTACACTGTCTCCCAGTTTCCACTATGTACTACTTGCACTTCTTCCACGCCAAGCTCCAGGAAGCTTTCTTCATTTTGCTGCCCTTGTACAGCGTAGCCCGTCAGAATATAGCGTAAGAAGCAGGAAAAATTTAATGGAAGCTCGTATTCTTTTGTGTGATCCTCGCGTTTGAAGTTCCGTCGTCCTGTCCGGCTCATCTCCCGGGATTTTTCCTCTTTCTGCCACGGATGGACCCAAAATAAACAAGGAAATTTGGTGACAGCTGGACGAGGTGAGACGCGCCCTCTGGATAAGTCAGACAGAGAAAAAAATGTCGTGGAAGTAACCGAGCCTTTCGATCAGTGAGTGGAATGCATTTGTTTCCGAAATTTATTGCTGAATCTCGAATCGATTTAATAAGTGCAGTATCAACGTGTCCTAAAGAGTTGAAACTATGTAGAAGTGAGCCGTAGAAAAGCACGATAGGAACACCAATTTATTGCGGTTCAGAGCTGGTTGCACAAGCCATTTCTTACCTCTTGGCACTTCTACCCCCAGTCTGAAAAAACATTCAGAAAAAGTTTTCCTTAACCCGCTGTTATTTCCACTCTAAGTTCCAAATAAAGCAGCTAGCCTGTCGCAACTCCTTCTCGTTTTACAGTTCGAAAGAACAAAAAACTACTATTCGTTCCCTCTGTTTTCCTCTCTCTGAGAATCGAATATCAACTAACCTTTCCTTATTCCTTTTTACTCTTAGTCTGAATAGCGAAGTAGTACATACAACGACTCTTTTCCAAAAGCTCGTTGACACCTGCTCTGAAGAACGAAAAAATTAGTACCCTTCGTTTTCCCATTCTTTTTCATTTTTACTATAAAGTGAAGAACGACCAGTTTTTTTCCAAAAAGCTCCTTACTCCCACGCTAGGATAACGAATAATAGCCAAGGTTTCGAGATTCCTTTTCATTTCTGCTGGGAAAATGAAGAAGAACCATTCTTTTCCAAAGCTCTCTCTATTCCACTCTAAAGCACGAAGAACAACCAGTCTTTTCCAAAAGCTCTTTCATTCTCACTCTGAAGAACGAAGAACGAGCAATAAAAACTCGTCTGCTGAGATGCGGACCGTCCGGGTTTGGCTCGTCCTGCGTTTGGAGTTCGATAGACCCGTGAGCTTTAACGAGCGCCATTTTAGGGGGGCAATTTGCCCCCTCGTCCTTCACACGAGCAGAATTCGACAGTGATTGTGGCCACCTCCGTTGTCGCTGCCTGCACTAAATGGTGTGCCGTCGTGCGAAACGACGATATTGCGCGTAATAACGGATCGAATGTTATCGATGGTGTGTCGTGCGTTGTGGCTATTGCACTGGACTGCGAGGCAATTTCTTTGTGCATAGTGTCGTGATAATTTCATGTTGCTGTATATACTACTTGGGCAGTTTTGTATATTTAATTATTAGTTACTTTTTTCTTCTACTCTGATTTTTTTTTAAATTTTGTTGATTGAGGAAATAAGCAGAAAATACGCAGAATTATATTAATAGAAGTTAATGTGGTATGATATTGAGCGAGAAGAAATGACATGGCAGAAATACAACTAAAACCAGCTTGAATACTTTTTGTAGGTGAAGCACCTCAAAATCCTTTATTGTAAACCAAAGTGAACATAGTATGATTTTTCGAACAACCGGTAATATATCCCACGTTTCTTAATCGGCAACTCGCCACGGCTGCACAGACAAGAGTTATTCGAATAGATTGCACATAGTTTAAGCCTCATTCTTTTTCAAATCATCTGCAGAGACCTGTCAAGAAATGAAAATTACAATATATGCTGTTCAAAGTAAGTTATGGCCCTTACTAAATTTGAGGGATCATTTTAATCATTCGCAACAGCCTTTATGGTTCAAATGAATATTTCGTTTTGGTGCTGCTGCGAATAGCAGGCACCTCAAGGTTTCACTCAACTATGGCATCCTGAGTTCTGGGAAGTTAAAAATTTGCTTTGAAGCTGAAGTTGAAGTCCTGTTTGCAAAAAAGGGTCCTAACTCATTTTCATCACTTTATTGCATTAGGCTACAGAAGAACAGCGTAAAAGTCAACGGAATTAAGAAAATTATCAATTTTGTTAATGACGTTGACGTTCGTGACATTTCTAAATGTGTTGCTAAAGATTGATCAGATACTCCCAATAAACATGGAAAATTTTCCTCGTCGTAAGCCTGTAAATAATTCTCGTTCTAATTGCTACAAAAGTACTTAACCTTGTTATGCCCAAGTGGGCGCTTGACCGCGTTTCAGATGGCGCTATCCCTTCGAAGTTTAATTTTGACTCGCAACGTGGGTTACGACCAATGCCTAATGTAATTTTGTCTCTTGATTCGTCGCTCAATATCATGAACAGAGCACCATTTTGTCTTAGCCTTTTACCTGTCGTATTAACCATTAACTTTCATACAGAAAGAAAACTATTTTACAGTGGACCTTGAAATCCACCTGGTTAATAAAACGATAACTCTGTAGTATGATGCTAGATCCGTTACAGATCGCTTGTGTCAACTGTCGATGTCATATTGAATGTTTGTAGTATTTGACACTGATGTCCAGAGCAGAAACTTTCTTATCGTTTTGAGGAGTTAGCTATTGCGGCATTTTTGTTTCTGTTCAGCCATTTGCTTCTTTTTTTACAAACCTTGAGAGCTTCTGTCAGACGGGGCAGTTCTGCTAATATTTGCCTATTAATCTTTAGAGAAATCTTTCTCTACTTCGTAATTAATGTATTCACAGGACTACTACAATATCAGTTGCGTTTTTGTGTCTGACATGTCTCAAAATTATGCTCGCCTTCTGCCGTTGTGACTTTAAACTCGCATTCTACTGTTGCATTGGAGGAATTCATTCGCAATTTGTTATGTTCTGTTTCCCCACAGTCCTGCTGCTGGTCATCAGCTCCAGTCATCCCTTTATTCCGACCCTGCTCGCTGCGGCGCACAAAGCGGGATTGTTGAAAAAATCCGCTGTCATCCTTGTCGATCCATTTTATGAGCCGATACCAATCGAAACACACAAACCCCAGCAGGCCACTACGCCCTCATCATCAGCAAGAGGACCCTCGGCAGCAACAGCAGATGACGAAAGCCTTCCAAATTTTGCTCCTTTGCCTGTGTTTGAAAGCTTAACTTTGGCCTCCTCCAGGGCTCTTATGGTCCTGGCTCCCGTGTCTAAAGGCTGGAGTTTACCTAAAGCTTCAGCTGACAAGAGACGAGCAAACCAAGATTTGAGAAATGAGTCTCACGCCGAGCCTCTTTATCACAAGAGAAGAAAGAGAAGTGCACTAAATAAGCAAGATTATCTCAGAGTAGGGGCAGAGGCTGATGAAAGAAACAAGCTTGCCCTTGCTGATGTAGAGGGCGTTAACCGCGAACCTTCTCTGTCTGCTGATCAAGCAAAAGCAAGTCGTCATCTGAATAATCCCATCGCATTTCTAAAGAAAATTATTAACAGATCCGTGCCCGATAATCCTGTACCCTTTGCCGCAAAGTTTCGTAACAAAAGCACGTACTTTACTTCTACTGCTTCGAATGGGAGGACGAAAGAAACATTTGCATTTGATAAACATAGACCATTAAATATTAGAAGTTCGAGGTTTCTGGCTGCTAATGGAAGCGCGAACCCACCAAATACCCCATTAGTATCTCTTACAAAATTCGCCAAGAGAAGCTTGCCAAATGCTCCTTTCTTTGCAACTGCAGGAGTCAGTGATTCCAAAGCAGACTCTGTACATTTTAGAAATGGCACCTCTGATTCAACCATAAATTTAGACGAACCAAAGACTTCAAATGTTCACCAGACTGATCCTTCACAGGTAAGTTAACATAGAGTCAATTGACGATGCCCATAAAAATAGTTTACTCTCGTTTAATTTGTTCATTTATTTTATCTCTACTTTAACCCCATACATCTCAATTATTTTGAGTTTATCACAGGGATTCACTATGTTTTGTAAACTTGCTACCAAAATAAGTCTTCCATATATCCCAAGTAAGATCGCAGTATACAGTACATTTCGAGGCGTGGCTACCCATGCAATGTAGGCATGCAGGTCAACTTTAAATTTTGACTGAGACCTATTACTTTAAGGTTTAAATTTGAGCTTCGCTCTCGCTAGTTGCAGAGATATTCTCATGCAGCGTGCCGGAATTTCTGAGGCCTATTCTTGATATGAAAGCAAATCGATCTTCTTGACCTGAGTGTCACCTGAAAAATGTTTTCACTTTTACAGACATCGGAGATCATCGCTCGTCTCATCTACGACAGCATCAGCCTCTCGTCGCATATTTTGAGGCGTAACCTTGGAGCCTTCAGAATTCAGAAGGAGAATTTGAGAAGAAAAAATTCGGCCGCCAGCACAAGCGATGCAAAAAGCGTTGCGTCGCCTCTTTTGCAGACCATGGTCGATGTAACAGAAAATGAATCGAGTGCCGATGATCGCATTAATCGTGCAAAAAAGTCTTTCAAACGAGGGCCAAAGATAATCGATAAGAGCCCTCCTACTCCTTTTCTAAGCCAGAGCCCCGCTGAAAAATACCGGCTCTACTTCGAGCTTAAGAAGTTTGAAATGAGTTCCAAGCACCGGCAGATTGAGCAGCGGTTAGAATCACTTATCACCAAACAGTTAAATGCGAATAGGCTGTTAGCGAAACCTAGTCGGGATCATCTGCTCCCCCCGGAGCATACGACCTTGCAACACACAACCTGGTTCGGAGGGATGTTAGGAGATGGTCTCATCTACTCTTCTGGAGTGAGAAAGTTTGACTTTTTGCTCTTGGATTGGAGACCTGAGTTGAAGCAGTTCGTCTGCGTCATGCAAACTAATGATAACTTCTTTAGGAAGTTTGAGGTAAGTAAATATAGATTTCTTGGCTTTTATGCATTTTATGACTACGTAGGCGCACTGTTAAATTCGAGGTGTGAAATCAAACCTGTAAAAGTTCTAATCGTTCTATAATTGTAAGGGTTTTAAGCCATAATGTTTTTTTTTTGTTGTTCTTGAAAAGAATTAGTAAATTAAGAAAAATACGAGAATATGTGTCAGATCATAATGAAAGATTTGTCCGCTTTGTAAGTGGTTAGTTCTTATGCCACATCCCAGTTATTGTGGATGTTTTGAAGCGAACATACATGCATTCAGTAATTTCAGTGTGCTTTATAGTCAAGTGGTATAAAGAGCTTTATCCTCTGTACCTAGAACTTGTATCGCCATTGGACTGATACAGGAATATATTAGCTACATACATATTCACATTTCTTTTTCGTGTGAGGGCTCGAACGCATAAGCAAAGGTATCAGTCATCAAAAAGAGACAATAAATGGAAGGATTAAACTGCATGCAAGAACAGCATGAATCTGTCAAAAGTTAGCGATTTAATGAATTTTCTGAAATATCATCCCGGCCGAAGCTATTTCATTGTGTTAATCAAATACTATAACTTTATTTGAATTGCTTACGTGCCACGGTAAATTCATTGTGCTGTTGTACATTTATACTGGTATACAACAGAACAGACTGCCGTACAGTGGAATGCAGCTAAAGTTCTATATGTAATGCACTAAAACTTGAGATTATAGGACGGTCAGTACTTTGGTTACCACCTGATGTCAGCATGTAAAGAGTAGAAAGAGAGGAATACTTATTTGGTGCTCGAAGAAAATCAAACAAATGCACACGCCAAGATAAAGAACAGACATTTATTATTGTTATTACTGTTTATAATTATTACAGTCAATTTTCACCGTGAATTTGGTATTTGTCCGATATTCGTTGTGCGTCAAATTTGTTATACTTCTGCTTTCTACCTGTGATTTTATTTCTCTTAACTTTCCTTTTGACTTAATTTTTCACTCCAGAAAATATAAGGACTATTGGTTTCTTTGTGATAATTTTTCCGATGAAGAACATTTAAGGTAAAAAGTAGTCAACTTTACCGTACACCCCCAACTGGGAGACCCGCATGCAGTAGTTTGTACTGCAGATATAGACCAACAGGCCCAGAGTAGTATACTACTGCAGTCGACCACAGATTGTCTAAATCTATGGCGCCTGTAGCGGAAGAGTCCATGCAACTGTATCTATGACCCCCTAACCCTCCCCATTGCTGGGGAAGGTCAGTTAACCCACAGCAGTACGCAGACCGGATGCTGCGAAGAAGTTGCCCAGCGGGGCACGAGGCACGAACCAGCGGCCTTGAGAGTCAAAGTCAGACGCCTTAGTCTACTGCTACGGCTGTTCCAAATTCAGAGCGCTGTAGAGCCTTTGGTTTCCTTTGTGTCTGATTATTTTAAATGCAGAAAATTTGAGGGTTTGAAATCCATACCGCTTTAGAACCTCTGACTGCCTCTCCGCCAAGTTTTTTCTTTATAATACGGAAATTTGAAGGGTTCTAAATATATAGATACCAGCATAGTGCAGTGTTTTCTAGACAAGTTCGTGGCACTAGCGATGATTCGGCTTATGTCTACCGTCATTCAATAGCCTTTTTCGTTGTTTACCTATACATAGTCATTTTTTATGCGAGACAGCTGTGGCTGGGAGGGAGACCCAATTTTGTGTTTTGCTTCCTCTCTTGGAAAAGTCCTCGCAGTTTTCGCGTTGTCAAAAATCTTATTTAATGTAATATAAACATAACTAACCGTTCATTAACGTCTGTTTTCGTCGGGGTTGTCTGTCTCTCTGGCTTTCTGCTTGTCATCAAAATAACTCAAAAAGTTATGGTCCGATTTTGACAAAATTTACAGGGATTGTTAGGTATATTAAGAGAAACAGATGATTAAGTTTTGGTAAAAATCCGCTCATCACTTTGTTTGTTTGTCTGCCTAGTTTTTCTCATTGTAATAACTCAATGAGTTATGGACGGATTTTCTTGAAATTTACTTGAGTTTTTTGGCATATCATGCAAAGTAAATGACCAAATTTTTGTGAATATCCGTTTGTTTGTTCGTTCGTTTGTCACAGTTTTTAATTTTATGCTTGTTAGCACAATACCTCAAACAATAATGAATGCATCTTCATGAAATTTATAGGAGTTGTTAGTAATAGTAAAAGGCATAAATGCTCAAATTTTCGAGCAGATCGATTTGTTCGTTTTTGTTTGTTTGGCTCATGTTTGTCATAATGCTTGTTAGCAGCAAAACTCAAAAAGTTATGCACGGATCTTCAAAAAAATTACTGAAGCTGTTAACGCTATTGAAAGACACAAATGATTAGATTTTGGTGTTGATACAAAGAAAATCATAGTCTTAGAACCAATTTTAATTTTTCGTAGCCGTTGCTTTGCTTGGCGGAGGTATGCGCTCCCAGTGTGCTCTAGTTACGTACAGAAACACTTTGCGTCTCGACTGAAGTTACGTTAGGACACCTTTTCTATCGAAGCGTATGCAACACCAGCAAAAGTTCTTTAATCCCGCATGGTAGATTTTGTAGTTGAATCTTACTTGCGCAACTCATCACAAAACGCTGATAATGCCGTTTTCTGTCTAATTGAGTGTCAATAATTTGCGATTATCGCCACGTTCACAATCTCCCTCCCATCAGTCGTAAACTGTTGAGCTCATACGATGTTTTATCCCCGGTCTGTGTTCACATGGAATTCATTGCTGGGGGGGGGGGGGCTGTGCTCTTCCACGCGAGATCGCAGGTATTCAACTCAACCACGGATGGTTTTAGTTGGTGCTTTATTTTACGTTTTCTTATTTATTGGAAGCTGGAGGTGGTATTTTAATAATAATGGCAATGATGATTAGAATTATAATAAAGATGTTCCATCTTTCGTATCGATTTTATGGAACTAAACTAGAACACCTCGTGGCGTAAGACCAGCACCCGCTATGGGGACAAATTTTTATGGCCAGCTAACTCTAGTTTTGTTTTTTGTCATTTTTCACATCTTAGTCAACCCACCTGACTGCTTGGAAAAATTATTAGTATGACTCAGTTCCTTCCGCTTCATTTGGGTGGACTGACTACAATATTCAACGCCGTCAATTTTTACGGCCAGCTAACTCTAGTTTTGAGATTTTTCACATCTCAGTCAACCCACCTGACTGCCTGAAATAGATTATGATGATGGCTCCACTCCTTCTGCCTCTTTTTGATTGGACAGGCAAGTCTACAAACAACTATATATTTATATATATTTAAATCTTCAAGGAGAATATTATCACCTCTCTTTGTTTCGCTCGCTTGCGGGTTATAATAAACTTCTTGCGTGGCCGGACTACATAAGCCGTGAATAAATTTGAAATTCATCTAGAGCAGGATGCATGTTATTTACTAACTGATCTGAACATATGCAGATAATAAAATGTAACATTGAAATTTATGTCATTTTAGTTACGTAAAATTTTACACTGAACTCTTTCTTATATTAATAGATGTATTCACTGTAGTGGTGACCTCATTGCTCGAATGGCCTGTGACTCGAACAATTTGTTTGTAAACATAAAATTTAAAAAAAAGCTTTCGTTTTCGAACTACCTCCAGATTCGCATGAAATTTATGTAACAGACGACCACTGTGCCCGTCTAATGACTTCATACTGTGTATCATATCTCCGTAAGGTTGCGTGTCCGCTGGTGGGCGAGTTCCAATAATTCTCCAAGTCTCCTGGATGATTTCTCTTATCATCATCACAACTTAGAATGACTGGAACAATTATGCAATTATTCCTGCCATTGTAATTGCTGCAGTAGTTACGTAAGATAGTTTCTGAATTATTGAGTTACCAGTGGAAGTTGTAGTTTTATACTCGTACCTATGAGTTATTTATCTGGATCACTGTTCTGACATGCCTACGAATTACATTCATTATTTGTCTGGATCCTTGTTGCACCGTGATTGCCTATCGTCATTCCTTTGCATTGAAGTTTATTTTATTTTTGATAGAACAGTGATTCAAATTGTTAAAAGCTCCTCCAAACTCATTTTAAACTCTAATAATTGAGATTATGAAACTTTCAGAACTTTATCTAAACCTGTAGAAATTATCTAAACTCAGAAATGTAACTAAACCTTGGAAAATTATCTAGTACCTAAGAAAGGTATCTAAACCAATAATACTGATTTAAACTTGAGAAAACGTACAGAGTCCTTAGAACAAGTTACATAAACCTTTAGGATGTTATACAAAACATGAACTATTTGCGAGTTTCCAGACATTCGCGATTGTCACTAATCTGCCAGCTGCTCTCCGCATAAGCACTTAATTCAAAAACTTCATTATGGATTCGATTAATTAATTTAAAAACAGTCAATACCTATTATGACCGCTTGAAAAGAAAACTCTCTGTTGTCTCTTTCGCATATCACTTTCTACTGTAAAACGTAATTCTGCAGTAGTTTTTATAAGAAATAAGAAAGCTAAGAGCTAATTTATTTTGACTCTTATTTTATATCCAGTACATGCAAATTTGGAATTACGGTGCTCAAGGTAACCTTCACTGTTGTACCTTTTAATGGGAGCATACACCCCGAAAGCTTTCAATTTTTCGTCTTTTTCACTAATCAGTAGCTATAAAGACGTCAGACGGACACGCAGTCAAAATTTTAGGCAACCAGGCAAGTGGGTAAAATTGGGGCTAGGGGCGAGGCCTTTTGAAACACTTCATTTTTTGACTTCAAAAACATTTTATTATTTGTCCGATCTTCATGAAACTTGGCAGAAATATGTGAAATCGGAAAAAAATGGGGGTTCAACTCATGTAGTTCTTCCTATTTCCGCCATAGAAAACGAGTTATTCAAAGAAAACGGAAAACCCGTTTTTCTTGTATCGCCTCGTTTTCTCGTTCGATACTCGTTTTCTACTTCGAAAATGGGGAAAAAGTATTGGAGTTTAACCCACATTCTCTTCAGATTTTGCATTTTGCATATCTGTGCCAAATTATATTCAAATCTATACGTAAGGAAAACTTATCTTTTAAGTCGTATTCTTGAATTTTGTATAAAAAAATTTCCGCCAACGGGTTCGAATTTGATTTTTTATTCTTATTCTGATTTGAATAAAATTTGGTACAGATATGTAAAATCGGAAATGAATGTGGGTTAAGCTGCTGTGCTTCATCCCGTTATCGCCGTAGAAAACGAGTTATTCAAAGAAAACGGAAGCGCAGGCTCTCTTGAAAAGCTCATTTTTTTCGAATTCAAAACATATCTAGTCCTTCAGTTTTTGAGCTACTGAGATGATTTTGGTATCAAACGAAGCGGAATTTGATTTTCTACTAATTCGTTATTGGGTATTTTGAATTTTGAATAAAGAGACGAGTGTCGGCTAACATTTTTGAAAAAAAGCGTGATTTTTTCTTTTTTTTTTTTTCTTCCCCAAAAAATAATTTGAAAATGAAAAACCTAATAATGAATTAGTAAAGAATCGAATTCCGCTTCGTTTAATACCAAAATCATCTCTGTAGCTCACTCAAAAACTGTTGGACTAGATAGGTTTCCCCCGCCCCTTTTTTTCTCGTTTTCTTTGAATAACTCGTTTTCTATGGCGAAAAAAGTAAAAAGTACACGAGTCAAATGATCTTATATTTCAGTTTTACATACATAGATACCAAGTTGTATCTAAATCAGTCCAATATTGAAGTTTTTGGGAGTGTACGCTCCCCTTAAAGTGGGGAAAATATATCATATATCTCGCCAACCAATGTTGATAGTGTAACGCTGTTATGCTATTGCTGTTCAGATCTAAATTAACATAACTCAGTGTTGTTGAATATCATGGTGTCTCGTCCGTTTCCCTCTGAATCCCCACATCACCTGTCTGCTCGTAGGCGTCAAGATATTGAAAAGAATAATCAAGTGACAAAGTTCATACTGTAACGCTGTAAACTCCTATTACAGACGTAAACTCAGACGGGTATTTCTTTAGTATTTTTGCAAAAAGATTGGCGACAAGGATGATGTCACACTTGATCGCTTCCTTTAAATCTTATTTTCAAAGCCATAATTCAACTCTTATGCAGATATCTTCTGCCGCAACAAGAGACATTGATGACGTCATAGCGATCTGGAATGGATGATTAGATGTGCGCTTAGAATTTGTGTGTTTGTGTGATATACATATATATATATATATATATATATATATATATATATATATATCTGCCAAACAGAAAAGCCGTTGTTAAGTTAAGAAAAAGGTTCATAACCCTCCCAGTTCTTCTTTCTAGACTAGAAAATATGGTTTTCTGGCCTCATTTCTCTTCTAGTATATCATCCAAACTTCGGGGAACAGATAAAAAATACACTAACCCTGTTTTCCTGCACCTTCCACTAGACACGAGGTCTATGAACGCCTTCCCTCTTGTGTCGTTTTAGACTCTAAGACAGAGCCATTCACCTTTCTTGTCTTCGTGTATCTTGCAAATTTAAGGTAAATCTCAAGAGCCAACATCCATGCCCTGCTTTCTACCAGCTAGAAGCCACGCCCAGTTAAGGCCAAGGCTTATATTATAAGCCTTTCAATTTGTTTCTTTGCAGACTCGAAGAAACAACCGTCCCAAAGCGCCCGCCTCAACTGCTCCTTTCGTCAAATCCGACAACTTTACACACAGAGACACCTTTGGTGCTACGAACAGCTCTGCTGCGGCACACATGAACAGAACCTGGGCGCATCAAAGGAATGTCAGCGACGCACCCCAAAATGCAACGTTTGAATCCAGAGAAAAATTCACCTCTAGTGTGGGCCAAGCGAGCAATGAGATTAAATACGTGGATGGAAATCATGGCGTCAGGGTGGAAGGAAGAGGTTCGGAGAGCGAAGCGAAGATTTTGCGAACTTATGGTCACCTCGACAAGCAGTTCAAAGATTCAGACTACGTGGAGGTCATTACGGCTGCTGCGATTGACTGGGCCTACGGGAAGCAGATACTGCCGGATCGCAACTGCGAGTTTCTACCATCCGGATGCGGAGACCTGGAAGATAAAGGTCAGCTAATATGTTCTATATGATTAATACCTGAAGCGTAATATGTAAAACTTCGATGAAATTTACAACTACTACAGCCTGATGTTGCGAAGCGACAGGGGCTGCATTGGCAATATTTTAGGGTCTTACATGTAGGGGAATTATCCAATTGCCGAACTAACTCTATTTCCGAACAAACAGTTATTATTTGATGGGATTATTACTTTCACCTATCAAATATAACTGCTTGTTCGGAAATGGAGTTAGTTTGGCAATTGGGTAATTCTCATATGTCCGTTAGTTGCGTCTCATCAAAGGTCAGACTACTCAAAGTCTGCTTCTTTTTTTAGTAGGTAGGGCTGTACTGCAGGAGCAGGTTACTATCTTGTTCATTTATATCGTTTTTGTTGTGGCTGTTGTCGTCTTTCTTTTTCTATAAAATAAAAAAAAGATAACTCACTCGCATTTTGAAGGTATCGCTCGCATCTTTCGTGTAGCTGCGATGGTGCTACATGAAGCAGGTGATTGTGCATGCAATCGCGAGCATCACTTCCTCCCGTGGCAAATTCACATTTTCTTGTCAATTGATATTGTAGCCTGGGCAAAATAACTCATCTATGTGGCAACTTTGAAGGACGTTCAACCGTTTACCGCAAAAAAATCCAGTCCTAGCTGTAGGTAAACGCAGCAGCTGAGCTGGATGACCGGTCCGCGGGATCCTATCTAGAACTCAAATCTGTGTATGTGGATTTATATGTCGGGATGTGAGGTCAGGTTGACTAGCTTACCCTTCACACATAAAATTGTTCAATACCACAAGTAACAAAGCCGCTTCCATTACCTTCCTTAAATGAGATCGTCAAAGCGTTTTGTCAGTCCTTCTTAGACGTACGCTACTTGTACAGCTGTAACTCCGATGAATGTTAAGTATGAAAACCTTTGCAAGCCCTCATTTTCGCTCATAAGATTATTTCTAAACAAGATTTTTACGTGCATTTGTGTTGGTTCTATTTCACATTGAAAAGTGTAAATTACCAAGAATTTCATTAACTAAGTTATTTAATATTCTTACCGCTCTTTTACCTCTCAAGTCCAAGTAGTATCATTTTTATGCGTATACTGAACGTTGGAGGTCTAAATGACCAAAAATATGTTTCTCTTACTCGCTCCTTAATTCATTTTTCTCATTTTCCTCTACGACACCAGCCGATGCACTATCAAATTTATGTCCATTCATGTTTGCTCATCTAATTCAGGTCAGTCTAAATAATGCAGCTGCATGCTATGTTCGTTCCTTCGACGTATGCCAGGTGATCGCATTCTACTTCTCTGGAGTTTCAGAAGCGGACGTCAGCGCCAGACAATTCGTTTAGAGAAGTTTATTGCGGTGCCGAACTTTTAAGCGACTTGCACAAAGTCGATTTATTTATCTCATTGATGTCGGCGCGTTCGCTGCAAATTCTGCGCGGGTCCATTCGTGATGAGAACTGCCACCAAGTTGGAAACGCATTTTGTAACTTATCATATCCAAACGTAGCTTTTTACGCTTCAAAGATTTTGCTATGAAACAATGTTATTACATTTACTACATAGCAAAGCTAAGTTTTTGCGACACTACGGTGTAGTGTAACAAAAACAGTTTTCTCTGTTTAATTGAGATACGATGTCGTTTTAGTGTTACAGCCTGAATGCAGCGCATAACCCTAAATAATTCACCTAACGTTTTCTTTTTCGTAGAAATTGCATTGGCTGAAACATCATTAAATATTAACGCTCGGTCAGTCTATAAATTTTTCATTCGATATGCTTGACATTGAAAATTGAAAGATATGTTGTTTCTTTTTTCAAGGTTTCGATTGGTCTTCTTATTTATTTTACTTTCTGACGCTTTCTAACCCTTACTGTACTAACCCGAGATCGTTCAAGTTATCGTTCATCTCGTAGCGGAGATAGCTACCATGTTTATTTCGTTATAATGGTTGGTTAGACGATGATACCACTCAGTTAACTCTTCTATCCATACAGTTCATCGTACTGGCGAGTTGGGTAAAAGATTTGTTTAAATTTATTTGTCAAACAATATTCAAAGTTACTCTCGTCCCATTAAAAACTCAAGTGGTGTATTGTTTCGATAGCTTCCCCACTTGTGCGGGTCGCGTACCCCTTCATGTCGAACAAATCAGACTGTTTTTCTTCATCTTTTTTTCGCAAACTACTCGCTCAAATACCATGCGTATAAAATTATTTCTCCCTCTTCGCACAGCTCTAAAGTAAAGTGCTCTCGACCGTCAACTTGTCCAAAGGACAGCAAAATGGCCTCTGTTGTGCAATTAAAACTTCCGTGAACACTTTCAAAATTGCCTATCGGTTAAAGGTTGGCCAGTTCATCGGTCGGCCGCTCCCGCTCCAACGCCAAAATTGTCCCCGCCACAACATTTTTTAATTCTTTTCTTTCTTCGCTCCAGAACACTGATTGCCTTCATCCTGACGAAATTTAGCATTTCTGAAAAATCGCTATCTAATAGAACGATGTCAAGCTCGCTGTCAGAGACCCTGTGGAACGTGAAGGATAATCTGCCTTGGCGTTGGATATGGGTGGTTATTATGGCCGTGTTCTGGTATGTGTGGTGATGTCGGTAACCGCGGTGTGAGAGTGTGAATTATAATGCTAATTTAGTGCAATAGGTATTTTAATTCAGTAAAGGCTGTCATATAATTGGTAGAGTGTAGCACCGGTGCAGTGACCCTCGTGACCTTGTAAAAAAAATTTACACTCATACCTCATATGTGAAATTGCTTGAAAAAAAAAATACCAAGTTAGACTGCTGACAATCTGAGAGAGTCGCACGTTGGGTATAATTCAGCAGTCCCTGGACTTCACCACTTGGCTGGGCATTAAAATTCCAGATGAGTCCTATCTGATTGTTGAAGTTTTTGGGAAGTTATATCTAATCAAGTTAGAATCCTCGAACAAAACTAAAACTATTCTTGTTTATCTCAGTAATGTATCTGTGAGAAAAGAAAATGAAACCGTCATTATACGTTAGATGGGATGTCTATCTTCGAATATCAGAACACCAAAATGACCTGAAAGTGATCATTAGTCGCCCATCGCTAACTTATCTGCCCATGTTTACGTTGCTGGCTAATAAATACAAGACATACCTTAAATCACTGTAAACAGTTTTTTCTTATTCGAGTTTCCATCTTATTTAGAAAGCATTTTACTAAGTATTTAAATTAATAATCAGATTTGTAGGGCCTGTTTGGTTGTTGGTCGTCAAGTATGGTGTAGTCTATTGGCGATCTGTTTCAAACGATGCCGAACACAAAGAAATTATTACGCTTTTACGATCGT
Source organism: Parhyale hawaiensis (assembly GCA_001587735.2). NCBI lineage: Eukaryota > Metazoa > Arthropoda > Malacostraca > Amphipoda > Hyalidae > Parhyale > Parhyale hawaiensis. The sequence continues at coordinate 6,332,111 of LQNS02278182.1, forward strand.
ATGCAATTTTTCTTGACATCATAAACAGGACTTTTTATCATGCCAAGACGTTATGATGAACATAAAGCAATATTTCCAATGCTCATGACGGCTTGGAAGGAATGAACTTCATGATATTGAAGAAAGTCACTGCTGAGCAAATTTTATTTCTGAGATGCATAACAACAGAGGAAAAAGAAAACAGTCTTGGCGGAGAACTAACTGCTCTCTCAGAAGCGGGAAATTATTCATGATGTGTAACTGAGAAGTTATTCTTGTTTTCCTTACAGGCACGGGGCTTACCGCTACGTACGTTACCCTCATTGTCTTCGCTACGGTGCTCGTGGTCTCGGCTGTGTCCTCGGCTGTAGTTGTCTCCGTCAGGTAAGTCCCTTGCTGTGTTTGCTTTCATCGAAAGTTGCTTGTTCATTTTTTTTCGCCTTTTAAACTGAGACTCCCATAACGGTTTTACCAAGTTCTGATAATAATAATATGAACGCAGGCACTTGTGATCTTTCCTTATATCTTCAGCTGCAATTAGCGTTGTAGGGTGAACGATTTTAAACAATAAATAATAATAGCTTTACATGAAGAATAACATGACGTTACAGCAAGATGTACACCTACCGTATATACCTATATATCTGCCGGGACGTACTTATTAAACAGCATTGTTACACTACGTGTGGCTATATTACTGTGTCAGTGCTTTGTGTCTAAATTTTTCTGATTTCTTTGTAAACGGAAACCTCTTTGAGATGATAATCTTCATTTTCTGTGTGGTACTTAACGGATGTCACCTTTATTATCTAATCTTTCCAATCAAGGGCCTCTATCTTGCAATAACTTTTAAAGTTTTTATAACCCGTAAAAACCAAAAACATTGTGAAAATCTGTTTTGTCTTCAGTAGAAGTTATGTTTCAGAGACAAGATCCTTGTGTTGTTTATATCCTGGTATTTTACGTAGCTAAAATGAGCTATTAGTGAACCGGTGGCTTTTATATTTTTTTTCCGACTCAAGACAAATGATGCGATCCACAGTTTTATCACCCGCGAATGAAGTGAGAGAGCTGATAATGTTTTCGTTGACGATTCAAGTATATATACGTTTATAGATTGGGGTTATGGGCGACAACTTTTCCCATTAGCCTACCAAAATACCGTTAGGCTGACAAAGTTTTTGGAAGGTTATTGAACTGCCTCTATAGTCGGCATTCGCTACTTAGCATCAATCTTTGATTGGCCTTAGTATCAATCAAAGCTTGACGCTAAGTGAGGCCAATCAAAGATTGACGCTAAGTAAGGCCAATCAAAGATTGACGCTAAGTAAGGCCAATCAAAGATTGACGCTAAGTAAGGAACGCCGACTACAGAAGGCAGTTCAATATTCTACCAAAAATTTTGTTAGCCGAACGGTATTTTGATAGGCTAATGGAAAAAATTACCGTCCTAAGCCCCAATCTATAACTATATATTTATATACACATATATTCTTATAATTGCGATCAAACAATATGATGCAAAAATGACCCAAAGCGATGACATTTTCAAAAAATCTACGGAAATTACTCCCAATATTTAACTATCCAGAAAAATTCTACTTGGCAGTTCCGCCCTCTTCTCGACAATAAACGCGCGCTTAGATGCTTAGGAGGAGTTTGATGGGTTGACGTAGATGTGACCCATACCAAGAAACTACTCTAGCTGGCCATAAAAAATGACGGCGTTAAATTTGCCTCCCCTTCAGCAGATTGTCTTACGCCACGAGGCGTTCTATTTGGCTTGCGTTATTAATAATGATCTCATCCTACGGTAGCTGTTTCACAAAGTATCCATATGAGAAACTAGGATTAGCTGGCCATCAAAAATGACTGCTTTGTATTTGGCCCCACAGCTGGTGATGGTCTTACGCCACGAGGCGTTCTAGTTTTAGCTGTAGTTGTCTCTCTCAGGCGTTTGACCTCAACAAAATTTTTACCTACAACTTTCTAGCTTTCTTGTTTTAGTATGACATGCACGTGTCCTGCAAATTTAACAAGTTGTGTTTTTTCGGTATCTAAGGTAACAGACTCGACACACATTTACTTTCGTTGAAGCGCGGCAATGATGCCTCCAATCAAACTGCGGTTTTCTCAGTAGGCTACTTATCATGGAGAGTGTTACGGACAGGTAGACAAACAGCACTCGTGACATCAAGAAAAACAATGAACATTTGAGTAGACGCCGCCTCATCGTTTTGTGTTTGTTTCCTTTTCGTGGTTGTGATTCTGCAGGTAAGTCTACTTTAGTAAAGCACTGGCATCTGACTTCCCTCACTGCCTAATATCAAGGCGCAGAAGCATTATCAATTTTTAAAATTGAAAATAAACGTTGGTCAATATATCGTTTCTACCTCAAGCGTATTCATAAAGCAACAAAGGTTATTGCTTCTATCCTCTGTCTCACCCTAATTTTTCTATTTTAATGTAAAAAATCAGTAAATAAATCACACACAAAAGTACACGATTATGTAATTTAATAATTAGGATAGAAGCCGATGTATGTAAAATGTAAATACTAGTGTAACCGGCCGTTAAAACTGACGGCAAAAAATTTGTGATAATTCTTTATTGATGACACTGTCGCTAATGCGTGGCCGATAACAGATGCCTTGGAACTGTGTCAGATTACGGAAACATGAGATGAGCTTTCTAGGCTTCGCTCCTGCTGAGCAATGCAACCTTTACCTCCCTTCCGTGACATCATTAAACTTGATTCATTTAACAGGCGCTCTTGTATAACTCTCAAAATAATTCTAGGCTCAGCATCATCAATACGCCACGACATCATATCATTCGAATTTTTTACGCAAGTGAAAAGCTGTTTCGTCAAAGAAAGAAGGCAAGTGGGAAAAAACTACTTGTCGCAACGAAATTTTCGTGTTCTTTGCCCGTCTTCTTATTCCTAGGGTACTTTGAAGAATGCCGTATGTCAAACTCAGTCATTCATCTACTTAATTTTCGTGCGAAAGAATGAGGATGCACCAGAGAGCTAAGAGCAGCTGTGGCTATCATCATTGCTTGGACTTCAAGGTCAGCCAAAGAAAAAGTGTTTTCCAATATGAGGCTGAATTCTTTTCTCATAAAGTACAACCTGGTTAATTTTTTACCTACCCGTTTTTATTTTAGCGTGATAGAATTGTCAGTTTCCAACCTGACCTAATTTCATATGGTTTCTTCAAGCGTGACCGATGATAAACAGATACGCAAACAAATATATGAACAAGTAAATAAAGAGATAAATACACAGATGCCTTTATTACTATGAAGGTATCATGCTGTTGTTAAATATTGAACTGATATCATTTTATTTTATCTCGCGCTAGACTGTAAGTTATCTCAATCGTTTGGTTTAATTAACTAGAGTATAGGCGGATTTAAAGTGTGTCTCCCCCGATCTTGTGCAGCTATTAATGTACAAATTAGCATAAGCTCAGCCTCTGCCTTTGATGTAGCTAATTAATTATTTATCCCTACGCCGCTTCCCCAGCTGCGACACTTCCAAGAATCTAAGGCACTTCTGTCTAAGAACTGACATAGCCTCGGATAAGTGAGAGGAGTAGGGAGACGTGCGTGTCGCTCTAATTAGAGGAAAACTTTGTTTCCTGTTCCAATGTGAGTTAATGAATCATTTGTGCATACTGTCGTGTGTAGTTAGTGTCGTGTATTGTACGTTTTTTGAGAGGGGAAAGAGGGATATTAAGATCCTTTTTTCAGCATAAATCAGTGTGTATTTGTGTATACTGCCGAGTAGCATATTTTTCAGAGAGGGAGACAGGCTTCCTATCGCTGCAAGTCAGGGTACTCGTCAGTTAATGAAGCATTTGTACCTAGCGTTGTGTTCTATAGTTTTCTGAAAGGAAGAAAATTTTGTTACGAATATTTTTCAATGTTAGTAATGAAGCATTTCTCTTATCGTCACGAATATAGCAGTACATTGCAGTATAATATATTTCTATGAAAAGAAGAAAGGCTTCTCATAATTTTTTTCAATGTATGTTGCTAATGCATTAGTGCATAGTATTGTGTACAGCACTACTCTGAAGTATCACATGACATGAAAGATACATATTCGTATATGCTTCAATATATAACCAAGGCCAGCGAGATCTACAACCATTCCAGTGAAGCGAAAGCTGACCTCTACATTTCGACAGTGCAGGGCAAGCAATTTATTCTGAGCTCAGTGCCTCTCAGGCTCTGGTCGTCAATATTGTACTATGTTGAGGGGCTGTGAGTTGCCGTGACGCCTCTGATTACCTATCTGTCGTTTCCTTAGCTTATAAGAACGCTATACATACTCGTGGTACAGATTAAAGACGGAAAAAATTCGTTCAGCATCATCTGCCAGTAATATACAGCAATTTGCATCGTGTTTTTATTCATATATTTATTTGTTTATAAATGTATTTATATTTTTCCTGTCACGCTCTATGGGAATATGATAGGAAAAAATTCATGTGCTGAAGACGGTAAGTATGAGTGCAATCCTAAGGAGAATACCTTCTTACGGGGTCGCACACGGGAACTCCAACTGAGGAACCTAAGCTCGCCTGCATGACCGTGTTTGAACATGTCCAAAGGTACTACGGGAGATGTCACTCGACTGCGCTATAGAATACATAACCAGCTTTTCAGGCAGAATGTTGAATTTTCATTTAAGAAGCCCTCTGAGATGCAAAATGCACAAAAGACAAGGGGGTTGTTCGTGACATGCTAATTTTCTGCTGTCATTCATAATGACGGCTCGAGCCACAAGTTAAGCATATAAAGCGCAACTACACTGGATTATATCCAGTCTTAGGATGTTGATCATTTGTGGTAATAAAATTTTCAGCATTTGCCCAAGTCTCGTCTCTTCTTTTCTATTATATCCATTGAATCTGAAGCCTGCAAATTGTGTCACTTTAAAAATATTACAACTTGAGCCGTTAGGGATGAGAACTGAATACGAACGATAACTTTTAAAGTGAAGGGTTAACTCTTTTACGTAATAACCAACTACTAACTAACGCGCTGACTACGTTAGTACTTCTAACTGCTACCTCTAAGAATATAGGACTTCTACTACAAAGAAAAATGGACTAAGTTAACAGAAATATTTGAATTGAAAACTACTTGAAGCTTGATTTAATCTTTTGCGTCTTCCATCTCATGTGTATATCGCCAAGTGAAGTCTTATTTGTACGAACCACAGGATAATATTTCAGCATAAGTGAGTTAACTAATTCCTGTTGGAATACTCGTATCTTCGGTTCCTCCGCATTACCATGTAAATCAAGGCCGTGTCTTCATCAGCAGCGCGTGTTGGCCTAATTGATAATTATGCCAAGTGGGTTTTGCTCTCACGAGTCCGTCAGCCTCAGCCGAGACGAGAACCTTGAAGGATCATTTGGCCTTAATTACTATTTTTTAATGTTCCCCAAGCTGAGGAACTGTAAGCTGCGTGGCTATGGAATGTTACGGTTTCTTGTAGCGTGCCAATTAATGAAAGCCAACGGTTTGAATGTTATTATGTCCTGTGAAACGTAGAATGTTTACGAGAATTTTCGTTGTACAATGTATTAGCTAAACTGAAGATGTGTCAGAGTATTTAGTCGGTTTTAAATGAAGTGAAGGTATGTATGTCGTTGAGTTTACCCAGAGAATTAACTCTTCTGTAACTAAACTGGAAAAATGTGTCAGCGACTATATATTGTAACTGCAGTGTCAGTGATGTATCACGAAGTTTCCGCTATAATAAATGGAATACAAACAATTGCTGCTAAAGAAAACTTTGCAAAGAAAAATGCATCATGTCAGAACTTCCTCTTGATCTAGTTCCGTGCAAGTAATGACGAACATCTTTTGTCTGATACAAAAAACTGGATAGTGAGTCAGTACAGGAAGCAACAATACGGTATACCGTGCTCTGGCGGTGAACAGAGCTTGGCAGGAAACATTTGGTCATCTCTCATTGAGACGTCTGACATTATTTATTGCGCAGTATGGTAGTCGTACTCATTTTGTTCGGTGTTCTTGGCAGGTCTGAGAAATGCTGCGGGGGCCGATGGCAACGAGTTGCACCTCTTAATGCTGTAAAGTCAGTACTGAAATGGTGGCAACAAGAACATGTGAGACCTAAATAAATACTAGGAAGTTGGTTCTGGTAATGGCAACGAATTATATTTCTTGATACTGTAAATTCAATGCTACCATACCTAGGTAAAAAAACGAAGACTGCGAGTTGTAACTGCTGCGAAGTTCGTGCTCCAACTGGCCACGAATTGTAGTTCGTATTGTTGGAAAGTCAGTGCTGCAAATAACAACGAGTTGTAACTCTCAGTGCGGAAAAATTAACTGAACTATCGAATGGCAACGAGAATGATCGCGTTGTAGATGGTGGGATGTCAGTGTTGCAAATCACAATAAATTGGAGTACGTACTGCTGCGAATAGCAACAAGTTCTTAGCTCTTCATTGCGAAAACACAGTTTGGTCATGCTTAAACTAGAGTGCTATATAGCGAAAGTGATAACTAATTTGAACGGTAATAAGTCAGTGTTATGAATTCGATGCAGTGAATGCCAAAGAGTGTGAGTGTTCATATTGCTAACCCTTAACCACTAGTTTGGATCTTAATGCTGCCAATGGTCGAGTCTAAACTTGTATTGCTACAAAGTCACATTAATAATTAGGTTTCATAGAAATAATATCAGTCGATTCTTGACGTGAGTACTCGTAATCGTTGCCTAAAGGTTAAAAGTGACGCTCTTGAATGACATGTTACGTCTCTAATAGAACTGTAGGCTCTTCGTCCCAGAACCTAAAAGTGTAGATCAGCTGCTGGGGCTGCTTTGAAAATTCTGCTAGTGCTAGTTGGTGAACTGTTCTCCCGATTACGTTGTTGTCGATGTAATGTCGACTGGCTTAAATTTGTACACATTCCAAAGAACCGGACCTGCACGGTGCTGTCCTCTGTGTNTATAAGTGTAGATCAGCTGTTGGGGCTGCTTTGAAAATTCTGCTAGTGCTAGTTGGTGAACTGTTCTCCCGATTACGTTGTTGTCGATGTAATGTCGACTGGCTTAAATTTGTACACATTCCAAAGAACCGGACCTGCACGGTGCCGTCCACTGTGTGTGTATTGTGCAGTATGAAACATTTAGTACTGATTGTACTGAGAAACCTTACCTCTCAGCGTCCTCTAAAGCAACAGAACTGACTGTAGTATTCTGAAAGGAAAGCATTGTTGTGAAATACACCGATCATATACAGTAGGATGAAACATCAATTTTTGAAGTAACAGCACTGTTTGAAACTTGACAAGATGGTCCCAATGGAAGCTGAAGAGATATAAACTATATGAGCCAATGGAGTTTAACCTGAGTTTTTAATGTTATGCCTTGCAAGTGTTGAGAGTTCTTGTGCTGCACACAGCACTAAAATATATTCATAAAAATTATAACTTATTGGTATTTGATAACTGATGCACATTTTTACCTTTATCAAGTAACCATGTCACAAATCCCACTGTCTTCACAGAAATGATTCATTACGTCGATATTTGGGAATTTGGTATACATATTTTCGTTTATCAGCTAACCAGATTATAAATCCCGTTGTCTTCNCAACTTATTGGCATTTGAGAACTGATGCACATTTTTACCTTTATCAAGTAACCATGTCACAAATCCCACTGTCTTCACAGAAATGATTCATTACGTCGATATTTGGGAATTTGGTATACATATTTTCGTTTATCAGCTAACCAGATTGTAAATCCCGTTGTCTTCATTGAATCATTAACTATAACATAATGGAATTTAATACACATTTTTTGTGCGTTTATCATCAAGCCGGTTTGCAAATCCTGTGGTTGCTGCTTCTGGGATTACATTTTTTTTTTCTTTGGCGGTGGCTTCCCCGCCGCTCCTCAATAGCTGCATGATTGCAACCGCCAGGGAGTCTTTGAGAGCGGAAATGTGCCTAAGTACAGGATGCTTGAGTCAGAGAACCTCAGGGTCATCCTCTCGCATCAGTATGCTGTGTGTTCTCCCTTGGTCTCTGGGCAGTGAAAGTCATTGATATCAAATGCTGGCCGACTAATATTTTCCCATGTTTGTGTTAAATCGGCGGTGTAACGGCAAAATTGCAAGTGTTTATATCAGGTGCTCGAGGACTTATATCCTAAACAAAATATTACTTCTGTGTCTAATCGACAGAATTAATTCTTTAGCAGATTCACGACTGTAAGGAAGTCAAATGGAGAGGTATCGAGAGTGAACTAGAAAAACGGAAAGGTATCGGCAGCGCGCACGAAAAATGAAGGTGTATTGTCGAAATGTCGCAAATTCTTTACATCTTAAGTTTCGTATTGACGCGCTTGGAGATAACGCTGACGCATAATAGTGTAGTGTCAGACTCAATTGCGTGCAATCTTGTGGCCCACAGGGCGTCACGACCCTCATCAGTATATTCTGGCGGACTCTTTCCCTGTCACAATATATGTGAGCCTCACGAACCCAAGGGCTGTCCCGCTGGGGATATTGCAACTGGCCGCAGTTCCTGCTGAGGAGGTTAGCTTGTTTTGTTTGGTAGGTACCTACCCTATATTTCATTTTCCGTTCCGCGAGGTGGGCTGTCCATCAAGATAGCCGACCTAGTGCGCGGAACGCCTCTACTCTCTCGAGTGGTGGTCCTCGAAAGAGGCCGTCCCCCTGAGTGTCTTTCTTCTGTTCTTTGCGCCTTTTTCCGCCAGTAGTAGGGCAGTAGTAAGCCAACCGAGATTTTCCGGTAGGAATGCCGAGATCAAAATACAATTATCTTATTTATCCTCTCCAGGAAGTGGCAGAGACAAAGAGCCTTCACAAAAGGTCCCTACAAAATCCTCCTCACAGCTATGGACGTGTCGCTCGCTACTAAAACTGACCCTGGAACGAAAAAGGTATTTTCCTTTTATTAAATGTGAAAACGAAATGTCTTTACTGGTTATATACATAGCACT
>LQNS02278182.1:6341235-6365261 GCA_001587735.2 Parhyale hawaiensis
AAAGGTCCCTACAAAATCCTCCTCACAGCTATGGACGTGTCGCTCGCTACTAAAACTGACCCTGGAACGAAAAAGGTATTTTCCTTTTATTAAATGTGAAAACGAAATGTCTTTACTGGTTATATACATAGCACTGGTAGAACGTTGATGCGAAATAATTAACCTGTGTCTTAATTACGGCATTCCAGTTTAAGATTTTGTTGAAGAATACCTATTATTTACTATTATCATTTATTTATTTATTTATTTATTAAACATTAAGAAATTTCTTATCTTTTGCGTTTGTATAGCACCAGGTATACGTTCAAGCTAATTTCTGTAAACAGGACTTCATTTGCTACATTTTGGGGAGGGGACACATGAACTAATATAAAAACTACCACCGGTACGTCCTTGTACATTTTTCGCCTCTCTCTAGGTATTTACATTAACTTGTGTTACGCTATACCAAAAAAATGGCTTTCACCAATCATTAATGATGCAGCTGCCGTCTTTGTCATGATATGTTAGTCCTTTTTAGCAACTTTTTGGCGTCTTAAGGCCAGTTGCATACTGCATTATATGAGCTTGCCTTTCCCTGGGCGAGGAGTTTTATTGATAATAACATTACCATAAAAAATTACAGTGCACCTTACAAATACCGGTTATTAAGCACAATAATGTAGAGTAAGTTCAGAGTAAGTTCACTGTGCAATCTGCTTTGGGGTGCAGCAAACGCCATAGTCCGTATGCTTATAATTTTGGTAAATATAAATTGCTTCAAAGCTAACATAATTGAAAATTAGGGATTGCTTCCTGCAGAAAGATATTCGATTGCTTCCAGTTTATGGCAGGGCCAACTAGCCAGGCTTCACCTCGAACTTCATTTGATAAACAAATTTTTCCCTCTGTATTATTTTGTCATTCATTCGCTCTTAGTGTCTTCGAAAAATCATGAGAGACTTCATTTTTATCTTTAATTTGAAGCTCCAAGGATAATCCTTATTCCGCTCCTTAATTCTTTGTTAGGTAAAAAAAATCCATAAATCTTTTTACCTTGTACCAGACTAACATTTCTTTCCTCCACATTTCTACATTTCCCTACTGATTCATATTTTTTGCAAAGCATTGTTTTGTATTTTGTATGACATATTGTCCCATGCATAAATCATATACGTATTGTATCATATAAACCACACTATGCTTGGCGACCCTTTTGAAATTACAATAAGTCCTACGGCTGGATGATGAAAACGTCAATAAAATGTTCTCTGAAACACAAAAGAACCTCAAACAAGAAGTATCGACTGCTCATGATAATGCAAAAAGCTGCTGATCATCAAAGAAAACACCAAGTTCATCACTATATGTCAACGGCGGCCGATAATCATTGCAATTTGAGACACCGAAATGACTTACAAAATCATCAAATTTAATTTTGCCTTCCAATGACAGCTTAGGTTGGAGTATTTGTGTTCCTTGCTAATAAATATTTTCCTTGCGTCACTGTGAACTGTAACCACTATTTTTTTTATAGGTTTTCATGTTACTTTGAAACGTAGCTTCATCAATCATTCATAAGATCTATTTGCGAGTAGTGGGCTGTCGAGTACAGTGTGGCAATGTTTTATTATCATAAAACTATATTAGCTGTTTCTTTTTTATGCAGACGTGTCCATACTTTCAGTCTTATTTACATCTCTGTATAGTACATATAATTGGATCTGTTTATCCGCCAGTACATAAATTTTAACTTCAAATTTTGCATCTCTACTCATACGGTAAATATCTGTGCACTTATCAAACGTATTGCATCTATACATGTACTGCATCAAAGAAGTACCACCCTGCACCTTCTTTTACATGCTTCCCCTTTGTTTTTTCTCTATAAAACTGTCGCAAGAAACCTAAAATCTCCACTCCTTTAGCATTAAAATTTGACTTACTCTCCTAATTCTTAGTTCTGACCTCCACTAAGCGACCTCCTCCCCATTCCTTGACACTAGCTCTCTTCAAGCCACGGCTCACAGCGGCCTGATGTCCTGCAGAGCTCCTTCGGATCTCCTCGAGCTGGTCTCAAGGCTCCCCGGTCCAGCAACAAGACTGTGGCTCAGAACAACCACAATAAGCTCTGTCCTACCACCTCCCACGGGTCCTTGAGGGACCAGGATGAGATGAAAGCCAAATACAATGTGAGTTTCTGGAAAATACAGTTTTGTGATATCATGTAATAGCAACGTTCTGGGTCTAGATTTTTCGTGAGCGCAGAGGAATCTGACGACGAAACGAAGACCATGATGTACACTGTGATTTTCTTTAACCCTAAACCTACTGACCAAAATCAAGTGCCTTAGAGGAATGGCATTATTTGAATCGAAGAGAAATGTTGACGTCAACTCGGCGCCTTCAAGTTATAACCACGTTTTCTCTCTTTGTTTGTCAAATTGTCATGCGTGTAACGAACTCAGACGACGAAATGGAAGCCATGTACAAAACAAGTTGCACATACCGTATACACCTTATTTACGCATAAATGATGTTATAGGAGTTGAAATCAATTGGTGTCAAACGTTACTTTTCAGCAAATAATAGTAAGGGATAAAAACGCTTCAGAATTCAACTGTAATGTATCTTAAGATTGCGTTACTACGATCTACTATTGTTACTATACGACTCCTATTACTACTACTACTGCTATTACTTTTAACGCTATTTTGTAATTTTTTCCTGATTTCAGGGGGATTTTGTCCATGTCCGATACTTCCCACACCAAGGCAGCCTGGAAATCAAAAACAAAACTATGACTCTGCTGAAACAGGTGAGATCTAATCAGACTGTTTCCTGCGTAGCGTCTATGAACGCTTCTTTCTCCATTACTTTTTTGGAGCGAATTGTGCTCTTGACTCAAGGCTGCTTACGTCATGTAACGAAAGCGGCATGTCACGAAATGCTTTGTGATATAAGAAAGAGTAACGAGTCGACTTTATTATATGACTCTGCCCCCGATAAAATCTGTCTTTTATGTACTCCGTAGTTTTCTTGTAAATTTAAGAGATCAACTGATTGTTTCAAAGGCTTTTGACGAAACGGCTTCTGATGTAAGGAATATATTCACAATCGCCATGTACATCTACTGATTTAATTTACAAAGTCTTAGAGCAGCGGCAATTTCTTCGCTGCTCTACGCGAAAAATAATGATTTTCGCAGATCGACACCCAAGTGCCGTCTTGGTTTCCCCATATTAAAAAATGTGATATTTTTACCATTATCGACTGCAAAAGTCACTCAGTAATCGATAGAACTATTTTTATCCACTCTAACAACCGCTTTCTGGTCTTTTAAATTGCTTCTTAACAAACTTCTGTTGCATGCAGTTCTACCTGACATCTATGCCTTCCAAGAGTCTTTAACGAATCCAATAGGTCTTATTAACTATCACATTACCTATCTGTTCAGTTTTTAGTTTTTCAGGAGTTACCTACAAATTTCTCACTCCCGTATAAAGTTTCGCGTCTGTCTAAAATGATTCTTCAGAATCTCTCACATAAATCCAAACAACAATCATGGTTTATCGTTTACGGCCGATGCCAGCTCTCGACTTCTGTATTTTATGCGCCGTAATCCTTGCAGTGATCTGCTTAGCTTCTTACAAGTACGGTCTAAGTCATCGCAAGTCTAGTGCTGAGCGTCTCTTTGTAGTCGGGCCGAAGCTATTTATTGCACATCTTTGTCATTGTTTCTACCCGCGGAACCTCATTATGGACTCATTACGAGATCGGAAGCGGGAGGTTAAGGCAGGAAATGATCTCCCGCGGGTCTAGGGGACGATCAAATAAGACTGGATGGCGGACAGCCTGTCTGTAATTGATTCACTGCCAGTCATTTGTGTAGACACCATGTCGCTCATTTGTCTCATTTCCTGTCTTCCAAAAAGCGGGATCCTTAATTGTTCTGGTACGCCTATGTGTTGTAATAGTATGCTAATCAGTGGCTATCATGACGATGCTATTCCTTGTCTACCTAAGAATTCATTGACTCTCTGACATTACTGCAGTACATACTGACTAGTATAGTTATCTATGAAAGCATATCGCTTCTGTACACGAGGTATGTTCGAAACATAATTGAACTAACTGAATTTTTCATTCGGAAACAAATGAAGCTACGGGGGAACCTGAAATTGTGCATATGTGCAGGCATGCCCAGTGCGCATTCCTGACTTTTATTCTCAGGCCTGCAGGTGTTGCTCGTTGATTTTAGATCGTCAACAAATGAAGAAGTGTGACACAAAAATGGAAGTACTTCACGCTACTGCATGAACATTGTGCAAAGCTAGGTGCCTAGAACTAGAAACGATCCGAAATATTCAGTAGGCCTTTGGGAACAAAAGAGACGTACTGCAGTGCTGAAGAGGTGGTAGAACAGCTTCAGACATACCCGCACAACGCTGAAGAGCCGTGTAGTACTTGTTGACCTAGGTGAAGAATGATTGTCGAATCCCGATCAGGAAAGTTTCATTTGAGGTGGACTTAAGCTGTAGCATAGGACCCATTCATTCTTTCCATTATTGTAAAGGAATTGAGCTTCAGGAGAATCTCAGAGAAGTTCGTACAACACCTCAAATTGAGTGTGCAGCTCACTGCTTCGTCGCCGAAGCCCTCCCGCATCTCCCAGATGGCTTCCATTTCACTACACTTTGCATAAAATTTTATACAGTTGCGGTCAAGTATTTATCATTTTGTCAATACCAAATTTCCGCTGGCGCTCACTTATTCTTTCTTCCACATCGACAACCTGCCATTGACTGATAGCACCATAGGCTCGAAAAAGTTCTCGATGCGCATCAGGATTGCCAGCTTGTATCCACCAATCCAGCTTCTCTAGTTTACGTACAAAAAACTTAGCCCACCTCGTTTATCACACTATTTTTAATCTTTGGAATAAACTACCTGTCATTTGCTCCTTTTCCTCTGATCCAGAAAGTAATGCTTTACGTCATTTACGTCACATCCTCTAATAAAAGAATATAGTCGGTATTCCTTGCAAGCACAAATTTTTACTTGTCTGTCTTATATTTATAATAGTTCCAGCAAATTACATAATGCGATAAAAAAATACTACGCGCTTGTTAAATGTGATATCTGCCAATGAAACCCTTGTGTTGTAGCTCATGGATACTTTCTTCTTTCAAGTGAAGCTGCATTTACTATTTTTCCTGTTAATGGTGATAAAGTGAGACCCAAATCGCGTACATAGATGTGAGTATGAGAAAGAGAGCGGTAGTCCAATTCATGCGAGTGCTAAAACCACTTTGTAATAGCCATCTTAAAACTCCAATTTTCTCATCTGTAGGATTGAAGACGCCTTTAGAAGCGGATGTGATACTGAGCATAATAAAGGGAAATTTTTACGCGTATGAAATTTTTTACGTATGATCAAACCGCTTTCATAGCTCTCCTTCTCAGTATGTTACGAAATACTTAATATTACTCCTAAACTAAACCGCCTGTCTGATGTGTCATTATTTCTCTTTTTTTATACTTCTGTGGCCGCCAAAAATTCTCTTAGTGGTATATGTCTCCTATGCCATTGCCTCTCACATAAAAGAGTAAAGTTTACATGCCAGTATGTCTACGCTAGTTTTCCCTCTAGTAAACTGCATATCTGCTATACTACTCACTCTCATAAAAAAGTAATGTTTGTCCCTCAGCATATCACTGCCTTCTTCCCTCTAGTAAACTGCGTGTCCCCTGTGGTTTGCCCTATCGTATATGCAAAAAAGCATGGCTCACCTGCCAATATGTCACTACCTGTTTTACCTTAGAATAGACTGTCTGTCGTCCCTGTAACTCCCCGTCTTCTTAAGAGGCAGACTGCCTGTCAATTATAGCACTGCCTGCCTTCCATAAGGCCTTCTCGAGCGCAACGTAATCAAGTCCCTGCGGCTCTTCCTCTGGAGTTACANCACCAATATTTGTGACTGGGCCTAATTACTAGGTTGAATTTTGGCTACTCTGTTTGTACTTGTAAGCTTGTAAGCATATTTTGTGAACCCATTGTGTTCTTAATAAAAGTTAATTATTATTATTAATTATTATAAAAGAATATAGTCGGTATTCCTTGCCAGTACAAATTTTTACTTGTCTGTCATATATTTATAATAGTTCCAGCAAATTACATAACGCCATAAAAAAAATACTACACGCTTGTTAAATACGGGATACCTGTCAATGAAACCCTTGTGTTGTAGCACATGGATACTTTTTTCTTTCAAGTGAAGCTGTATTTCCCATTTTTTCCTGTTAACGGTCATAAAGTGAGACCCAAATCGCGTACACAGATGGGAATATCAGAAAGAGAGTGGTAGTTCAGTTCGTGAGAGTGTTAAAACCACATTGTAATAGCCATCCTAAAACTCCAATTTCTCATCTGTAGGATTGAGGACTCTTCAGCAGTGGATATGATACTGAACATAATAGTGGAAATTTTTACGCGTATGAAATTTTTCGCGTATGATCAAACCGCTTTTATAGCTCTCCCCTCAGTATTCTACGCAATACTTATTACTCGTAAATTAAACCGCCTGTCTGATGTGTCATTACTTCTTTTAAAAAAACTTGACCTGTCATCATATCGCTACCTGTTTCTCCTCTAATAAACTACCCCTAGCAAAATTTTCTACTTCCCCAAAGCTTATTCACTGTTTTTTTTTCACTTCTGTGGCCGCCAAAACTTCTTTTAGAGGCACATGTCTCCCATGCCATTGCCTCTCACATAAAAGAGTAAAGTTTACATGCCAGTATGTCTATGCCAGCTTTCTCTCTGGTAAACTGCATTTGCTACTCACTCTCATAAAAAAGTCATGCTTGTCCCTCAGCATATCACTGCCTTCTTCCCACTTGTAAACTGCGTGTCCCCTGAGCTATGCCCTATCGTATATGCAAAAAAGCATGGCTTACCTGCCAATATGTCACTACCTGCTTTGCCTTAGAATAGACTGTCTGTCGTCCCTGTAACTCCCCGTCTTCTTAAGAGGCAGACTGCCTGTCAATTATAGCACTGCCTGCCTTCCATAAGGCCTTCTCGAGCGCAACGTAATCAAGTCCCAGCGGCTCTTCCTCTGGAGTTACAGACGCTCTTGGCTTTCTGGCGCTGGGCAGTGCTGTAGAGTCTTTAGAAACAGAGCATTATTCGGAATTTAAGTCTTTTACAATAATAGAACTGAATTTTTAATTTGGCAAGGGTTGTAATTCCGTAAGCTTTGCACTAGAAATTATGTGGTTTTTCTAGGGGTTATTGCATCTTTACATTTAGTTCTTCAAACATGAGTCGTGCTGCCAAGGAGACTTCGAAGGTTGCTTTAGCCTTCGGAACGGCTGTTCTTACGTGTCCACGTTTCTTCCTTCCTTAGCCTGCACGATCTCAATATGTGTTATCTGCTGGTCCTCTTCTTCCTCAACTTGTTTTTCCTATGCACGGTGTTCGTCCCTGCTCAAGTTTCACATTGTTTTTTTAACTTATAACTTGTCCCCGGTTCTTTTCTGTTTCATTTGGATAACACTGATGAATCGAGCGATTCAAGTTTGACGATGATGAAGTAATACATTAAATTATGCTTTGGTTACTCTCCCTTTTGAAGTCAGCGCCTTTTGGCATATGTGGGTACTGCAAGCACCCCCATTTTCTTTTTATTATATCATTATTGGTGTCTTTGATTCGCTCCCCCATCGAGATAAACTAAATTGATTAGCCTGGATTACATTGTCTCGATGGAAGTGGGCTAACTGCACGGGTCTTTGTTAACTGTAGCGCTGCAGAGTCTGAATCGTACGTTTTTGGGGCCAGGAGTCGGAGTCTAGTTTGACCTAGGAGTCGGAGCCTATGAAAATATGCCTATTTTATAAAGAATAAGAGGCGGAGTCAGTACTGGTACGAATCAGACACTTTGGGCCCAAGTAGTTAGAGTCGGAGTCGAAAACTGGTTAGGTCCAGGAGTCGGACTTGATCCGCCCGACTGCAGAACCTTGGTTAACTCACCGCTGATCAAAGATTTACGCAACGCGTCAGCTGCCGCCGCCACACATCGACATTTTCCTGACCTTTGCCTAGGCAGGCGACTCCGTTACACGGAGCACACTACCTTGAGATGGTATTGGAAGCCATTGATGTAATTGAGTCTTCATATAATTATAAAATGAGCCGGCATGTTCAAAGACCAACCTACGTACCGAACTTTGCTCTTCGCACTAGTCTGGCTCTCCTTTCTTACATTTCCTTCCGCCCTTCAGTGATGCTTATTAATATACTGCCGCTTCTTTCCCAGTTACTTATGTCATGCTGGTTGCCAAAGTGAGTGAGAACACCCACGCGCATGATTGTATATTGCTCTCAATATGCCTCTACATGTCTCCTCCACTTCCTCTCTTGGGATATCTTTGCAATGGCTGGGGAAGTTTAAATAATTTTTTACAATAACCGTAACCTGGCAATCTGTTCCGAAGTAGGGAAGGATCCCAAGTGAATTACAGTTTGACCGAGACACAAGCGAAACTCTGGAGCAGCGATCACTGCAAGGCACCAAGACCTTAAACTGCTTAACGTTCCAAAAAAATTGATTTTGGTAGCAATGGCCCTACTTGGAACTTAGTCATGTGGTCCCCGTTGGCGTCAGCCCTTTCGTACACGCTGTACACATTAATTTTGTGACATAGCATATAGTGCTGTTCTTACGGAAAGTGGTGTTCAATTTAATTAAGCAATAGAGGGTTAAACGGTCGTCAAATTTCTGGCCCTGGAGTCACTAATGATTCTGCAAAGTACGACAATGAGTGACTGGAAGCCGATCCTGCCATCGCCAGCTGTTGCCAAAATATTAAATGTTTCTTTTCTCTAAGCCCCCCGGAGGGCAAAATAATCTTCTTAACTGAGACTTAGACGAATTAGAGCAAACGCGCCTGCCGCTGCCGTTTGTTTTCATCCGATTGAGTTTCCACGTGTTCCGAGGTTTTTATAATGTCCTAATGCATTTATTTTATAGGTATACTGTAATTAATAGACTATTATGGCTTATTGCAACCATAAGTCCCTCCGTTTCTCCCAAGGGGTGGGCGGGTTGGTCCGTCCTTAGTCAATTTTAATGGAAGAGAGAAATTACTCGTGAAGTTCTCTCGTGTTCCTGGCATTTCTCTCTCTCTCTCTCTCTGTAGAGGGAGCTTCAGTAATCATAATATATAATGAGTTTTACCGTTTACCAAGGTTTCTATTGCGTCCTAGACTGTTTTGGGTTTTTATTTTCTGCTTGAACTAGCCGCTGTTTATCGTAGAAATGTTCTCTCCAGTGATATCAGTGTGTATGACTAAATGGTGAACATACCTACCTTACCTTTGATACCTTTGATGATACTTCGGACGAGGTCCAGGCGACGTTACACACGCCGTGATTAGTTATTTTTATGTCACGCAGATTGTAATGTTGCTTTTATTAATGACAGCCATGGTATTGCAGACTTCGAACTTTTTGGCCTTAGTGCTTTTCTTATGCCTTTAAGTTAAAAGTCAGCAACTAATATAAAAAATAAAAATTAATTATTTTGTTATCACTATTGAACGTGACAATAACTCTGTTCATAAACACGAAATTTAAGTGCAGATATTCTTTGGATGATTGTTGAGTTATAGAACTTGCTAAATTTTTGTTAGGTATCTTTGCGTTTTATGCCCAGGAAGTTTCTGTAATTTTACTACCATGTCTTCATGTTATTCGTGGTAATAAGTGCTCTATTTTTATAATCAACATGCGTACTTTATGATAGGAAGCTGTGTTGTTTTAAATAATAATTTTCTATTATTTTTACATTCGTGTCAT
The DNA here is from genome assembly GCA_001587735.2 of Parhyale hawaiensis. Taxonomy (NCBI): domain Eukaryota; kingdom Metazoa; phylum Arthropoda; class Malacostraca; order Amphipoda; family Hyalidae; genus Parhyale; species Parhyale hawaiensis. The sequence goes on from LQNS02278182.1 coordinate 6,351,081, forward strand.
TACGTTGCTGCCTTTATATCACTCCTACGTTTTGTGAAGCCTAGTTGCTCATTGCTATTTGCCGGTTTCGGTACAGTGTGGGACCTACCATGTCGTATTTGTTAAAACTAGGTTAGGGGAGGTTTGGTTCAGCTAGAATAAATGCCTGACCTGATTTATAGACACACATATTATACCTGAGTCGCAGGTATAGGCCGCATACTATACAGGCACCCACTTTGTGATACAGCCCCGAAGGTGCTCCATTGTGATCTCTGACATCAATTCCACAGATGCACGACCTACGACATGAAAACATCAATGCCTTCCTCGGCATGATGTGCGATCCAATTCGTCCAGGCTTTGTGTTCGATTACGCTTCCAGAGGCTCCCTTGAAGATGTTATTCGCAAAAAGGACATCAAGCTCGACTGGTTCTTCAAATTGTCACTGCTGACAGATCTCGTGAGGGTACGTGCTCGTATTCTATGGTCGTGAGGTCAAATTGTGATACTTGAATTGCCGTACGAATAAGTCTAGTAAGCACGGTACATTTGAAAAGTGTTGGTACTTATATCAGTAAGGGAATAGGTACTGTGTTTTTATTCATCGTGATAGCCAATGCTGACTTAGTCGGCACCACGAGGGTGTGTACCGGCTTTTGTATAGTGAAGATAGTGTTGGCGTGCTTTGGATCTTTTGGGTAGGTGCTGGCGTGGATATCATGGGAAAATTGCTAACTTTCTGCGCATCGCCATGGTGTTACCTTTCTATGCATCGTGAGAGGAAGTACTGGCACCCGGTACATTGTGAGGGTAATGCCTGACACCCTACGCATTGTTGAAATATTAAAATTCTGTGTGGTAAATGAGAACGCTTGCCGTGCTAGTAAGTGTAACTGGTAATATTTGCCTCATTAATGTCTTATTTTTTGTATTGATATTGTAACTATTCCAATCGTAAAAGCAACTACCTCTTTGTCCGAAAAACGTATAGACGTGCCAGTTTGTACGCAGATAAAAGGTAAATTTTTTATTACCAGTGTAATAAAGGTGTACACATGGCACTTTGTACGCAGACAAAAGGTAAATTCTTAATACTAGCGTATTTTTAATCCTCTCGTCGAAGTATCTGTGCAACAATTCCGCTATTTGGATTTGTGTAGGGCATGCGGTACCTGCACGGCTCCCCGCTGCGCCAGCACGGCCGCCTGACGTCCCGCAACTGCGTTATAGACGCCCGCTGGGTGCTGAAAGTCACGGACTACGTGCTCAATGCCGTGTACGAGGCGCAGAATATCTCGCACCCCGTGCGCTCCACCAAAGGTGAGTTTTCTCTCTTCAGCGGCATCGAAGATTAGTGGCATTAGTATGTCCGTCTTGCCCTGGTTTGCTAATGATTTTTTTAAAATAATTTTGTCAAATTACGTTGAAGCACCAAAAAAGTAAAAAAAATGTTTATTAACTTGAGCGATATACAATATATTACTGCTCCTTGTTCTTCATACTGCTGTGTTGTGTTTGAAAAAGTATGTTATTTTTGTTCCTACAACGGGTTTTTTCACTTCTTTGAGGTATCTAATTTATATTCTTCTTGTTTAATATACATACTGTTAGTTAATTTAACCAAGAGGACGATTCGAAGGGAATCTTTAGCTAAAAAATAGACGGAAGAACCTGAATGAAAGCTTCATTTTCTAAAAATCAAACGTTTCCAACAATGAAAATTCCAGCATCATTGCTGGAAATAATTCAAACGTAAATTTGAAAAATACAGACTTGAGCAAACAATCACGGCTCTGCTGATAAATTGACACAAAATTAGAAATTAGAACGGGATAAAAGACTGACAGTGGCACCGGCTCGACTATATGATTAAGTATGTGAAGCTTTCAATAGGGACACTACTGCTTGCTCATTGCTTAATGGCGGCCTTCCAGTGAAACTGAACAATCTTTCTGAATCAGAGGCCGATAATTGAAGTTGCTCGACTTTAATCGTAAAAATTTGACACTTGAAAATGATGATGATTATACAGGGTATAGTGATTTCTAATTGCTGAAAGTGGCGGTGTTGCACTAGGCCGACCCGTACTATGGAATATAATAATAATAATAATAATAATAATAATAATAATAATAATAATAATAATAATAATAATAATAATAATAATTAGCTTAGCAAAAAATTCAAATTGGCTCTGAAACCATAATTTTCTTCGTATAAACTCCAAAATCTAATCATTTGTGCCGTTTTATTATTAACAGCTTGTTCAATTTTCTTGAAGATCCGTTCATAACTTTTTGCGTTATACTGTTAACAAACGTTAGGACAAACATGAGTCAAACGAACAAACCGATCTGCACCAAAATTCGATCATTTATGTTTTTTAGCAACACTAGCTACTCCTATAGATTTCATAAAGATCCAGTCATTATTTTTTGAGTTATTGTGCTAACAAGCATAAAATTAAAAACAGTGACAAACGAACGAACGAACGAACAAGTGAATCATTACCAAAATTTGGTCATTTACTCTTTGTTATAAACCTAACAATATGCTTGTGTGTTCGCTGCGTCAAGCAAACTGCTGGAAAGATGTACTTCCAAAATATGACCGCAGGACTATTACGTTTTGTTCGAAAAAGTATATAACGGTAATTGTTGACAAAGCTTTACAATTGTTTAAACGAACTAACAGTCTTGTACGTTTCTCAGCTATGGTTGTGCTGTGCTTAGAGAATAAACAAAATATAATAAGTGCTTCAAAGGTCTAGAAATATACAGAGTGGGTTATGTTCCTGTTCCAGTACAGTATATTCATGCTGTTCTTCTGTATTTTTAATCTTTTAGAGTATATATAATTAATTAACAGTTTACAGTTGACAAACACGTTAAGCAATTCTAGGGACTGGGTTAATTCTCATTCTTTTTCCATACTGTTACGTTGCATTTCGAAAGTAAATAAATAAAAATTTCGAAAAACACTTTAGAATTGTGTCGGCGACTATTCCTCAGACTTACTGTGGAAGGCCCCCGAACTGCTACGCAACGATGCTCTACTCATCAAAGGCACACCATATGGCGACGTCTACGCCTTTGGCATCATTATGCAGGAAGTTCTGCTGAGAGGCGAGCCCTACTGTATGCTGCAGCTGTCACATCAAGGTGCTGAATTAGCCTCTGTCTCGACATGTTGCAATTATTTACCTTTTTATTGTACTCGACGCCTGATCGATACTATTTTTACCATTCCATTGGTATATAAATTTATTTTCTCTTTTGAGGCTGTATTAGCCATTCAGTTGGTATATTGTAGAAACTTTTTTTCCCTTCTTTCGTCCTCATTTGCCCTTTAGTTGGTGTAGAAACTTGTTTTTTCCTCCTATCGCCTTTGTGGGAGCTGTATTTACCATTTTCGATTCCGACAGATATGCGACGCATTTAACTTAAGTAATACATGTAAAATTCTGCTGCTATCATACTACTGTGAAGTAGTAACATAGTAACAATAATAGGTATAGTAATAATATTTTCCCAACCTTGGACATCAATGTTTTCGAAACTTATCACAGAAATGATTGCCGCCGCTTGTGTTATATAGGGCTGAAATTCTCGCAAAAAATGCAAAAATGGCGATACAACAATTCGGATTGAAGAGAGGTCATCTTGTTATTATTGGTAAAATATCAGTTATATTTTACTAAGCAGGTATCCATGAATTTTTAGTTTAATATTGTTTTCATTTCATTTGCATTTCATATTGGAACTATACTGCCATTTATCTATTAATTACTGTTGTATTGTAGCAAACTGTGCATAGCTGCAGGACTTGAAGCCCTAATGAGTCGGCTGTGTTCAGTGGTCGAATATATTAGTTGTACTGTCGCTTTGATGGATGAAGTTGGACAAAAAGTTGGTCATCAACTTCATACAACTGAATTTAGAAGGGTGTGCTGCTCTGATGCTGAGGTAAATACTGATAACCTTTAATTGAAACTTTTTCGGTAACCCATCGTATTACCAGAAAATTGGAATTCATTTCCCTCTTTCGAGCTTGGTTGAGTTTTTCTGTTTATTCGAGCTATTCAAACTTTTTCATTCGCTCTGTATTGCTTTCGTCTTTCATTCAGTTTAGTGACACCATTACCGTATCTGTTAAACTTCTTTTCAATTTATTCACGCATTTCTCTTTCATTTGCTATTTTTCGTCGGTCTATTGGTCTATCCGCTTCATATGTAATATTGATTGAACATATATACATTATTTTGCCATTTGCTAATTTATTTCCTTGCCTTTTTTTTCTAAACTAATAATTCATTTTCCAAATACAAATCAGTTTTTGGTTCTTACTACTGTTCATATTTGCAGCTTATGCCAACTTTTAGTTTGGACCATTATCCTTCCTCACCTGATTGTCTTCCTCTACTCAAACCCCTGCGATCTCTTTGGCTTTATGGGTTAGTAAATCCAGCAGCTTTCCATTGTCATTTATTGCGGGGGCTTGTTCGATTATCCGCCTTATTTCTCCGATTCTAAAGCTCCTGCCAATTGCCTGGCTTCCTTCAACGTTCCGGTCCTTTGTCCCTCACCAGAAATTCTGTCGCGCCTGCGTGACCCGCCGCCCATGATCAGNTTATTGCGGGGGCTTGGTCGATTATCCGCCTTATTTCTCCGATTCTAAAGCTCCTGCCAATTGCCTGGCTTCCTTCAACGTTCCGGTCCTTTGTCCCTCACCAGAAATTCTGTCGCGCCTGCGTGACCCGCCGCCAATGATCAGGCCTTCCGTTCGCCAGAACGTCGCTCCTCCTGATGCCATTAATGTCATGAAGCAATGCTGGGCAGAAATTCCTGAAATGAGACCTGACTTCAATGAAATACACGAAACTTTCAAGAAACTCAACATGGGAAGGTAAGCCGGTTTGTTGTGCAATAATCTTGTGGAGAAATTCTCAACATGAGGTCTAACGTAAAAAATATCAACGTGGGAAGCCTAGTTAAGAAGCCTTGCTAAGCAAAGATGTCAGTGATAGGAGCACCTATTTTAATGAAACACACAAAGCTTGCAATAAGCTTAAATTGGGAAGGCAAAAAATAATGCCTTAAAATACTGTGGTGGTGAGTAGGAATTTCAAGGTTTTCTACCTTTCAAGTGCTTCAACATGGGAAGGTAAGTCAAGTACATATCCGTCTTCAGAGTAGATGCTAGAAATGAAGCCCGACTTTAATGAATTACTTGGAACTTTCAAGCAGTAACTCAAGAATCTACATTTTATGAGAATAACTCTCCTGTTTGACTTGCTTCTGTGCATTTATAGATACATATTTATGAGTGAGATTTAAAAATTTTCTGAAAGAAACCGTGAGCCCTGTAGAAAAGTCGTAGTAAACATCTTTGATGCACCAATGAACTTGATCAAACTATCTTATTTGACTAACTATGACTTTTGGGCAATTTGGAATCGTAGTGATTGTGAAGTTAGAGCAAGCAAGTTCATCACTAAACTGTTTCAAATGCGATTGTGCGCCAACTTATGTCGTGATAGTTAAATATTGAGCGCTGTTGAAGTTGATAAACATCTGAATTTAGAAACATGCGAGCTCATGAACATGGCAGTCTCTGTAAATTTACAGTATACTCGTAGCTCTAGCTTTAATATAAAAGGCTATTGTACATCTATGAAACTTTGCTTTGCAGTTGGTGAATCTACTGTATATTTTAGTTTCCCGGTGAATTGCAGTGTTAAGTAAACTCTTTGTTCTTCTATTAAAATTACGTACCTGGTACTCGTGAAGAAACTGTCTTCTCTAGAGCCGCACCTTCCATAATTTTATGATTTTCTATCTAGCCTAGCGATCCTGAGAGGCTCTACGAAATTTTTTACTCTACTTGAAATTTGTTTGTCAAATTCATTTGTACTTTACTTTTAAAGGATGTTTTTGATGCACCTTAACTGTCCCCACTTCTTTTCCATAGTATTGTGACGTCATATCAAACACTGAATGGAAAAAGATCTCGGAAACTTTTTCAAGCATTGCGCAAATACTGTCCTGTCAGTAAAAATATCTAATTTGACAGCCTACGATTGAATATACTGTGGCCGTTGTCAGAGGTAAAATGTTGGGTGTATTGTCTGCGTGACGGTTCCTTTGTTGGATAACGAGCACTTGTTTTCCTTAAAGTTTTGCCCATGTTTTCAAATCTGTCTCAAAGCTGATGTCACTTTCCCGAGACACATGACAAGGAACCTGCTTCCAAATGCATCTGCTGAGGTAATGCCATTCGTGCTCAGACAAAAATGACGAGGTTCATTAGTACACAAGACTGTCGTTCCTGTGAATTCTCAAATCTCAACTACGTAAAAATAGGAAGTGCATTCCTTGGAAAGTGATGCAATGTCATGGCTCTCCCGTCATCAGTAAATTCATTTCTGCCGAGTCCATGTGAGCGGAAATGATGGTCTGGTCCGGGATCCGGCAGTGGCTCCGGTCTCCGGACCTCATTCTCGAGAGTTTTCACTCCGCAGCAAATCACGTTGTCCACTTGTCTCTTGGAGGAAGCCACGCGCAGTTATGCATTTTGTTTATGACCATTTGTTGCCCGCAATGGTAAATGTAAACTAGGAAATCTTAGCCGTGTTAGATGCAGCTCCTTTGCCTCTTGTTATGTTTCAGTCTTGGCGGAATAATTTGCTGTTATATATTGGATCTTGCGAATAGACCCAGTATTTTCGCCCATTCCTTGTCTCCTGTGATAGTAAACGTCTGTAGTATGGATCCTGGTTGCGAAAGGTTCAAATTGTTTTGCCGGATCAAGTGAGCAGCAAGGAACAGTGACGTTAACGTGTTGGCCTTACTGTGGAGCACGAGAGATATATTGGGTTCTAAAATTCCTCGTGTATACCTCCAGAGAAAAAAAAATTTACCAACTGATTTTCTAAGCAATAATGTGGACACATAGCTTACTAGATTGAGAATAATTCTTGTTGGGACATTAGAGTACTCTTTCGCTAAAAAAGGGTCCGGTACTATTTGGCGCCTATTTTTTGGCGTCGATGTTTTGTCACCGATTTTTTGGCGCCATGATTTTTTGATGCCGAATATTTTGGTGCTGATTGAAATTTAAACAGGATATAAGGACTAAATGAAATTACTTTAAAACCTGGTTTTTTAGATTAATATGTAAAAACTAACACTGAAATAGTCGCACAATATGTAAAATGTGCTTGGCAACTTTCACCGACTAAAGAAGATAACATCAACACTATACTGTATTGACTAAAGTGATTTATTTTATGAATCTCTTGATGGTGGACTAAACCACGCAAATATTCTAACGGCTCTTTTTCTAACCTAACCAAACCATACCTAACCTAATATTACCTTACCTAAACTAATATAACCTAAATATTGGACGCCACAATATTTGGCGCGGTAAGTTTTTACTACTAGCCCCACCCAAATTCAGTATTTGTGTAGACATATTTTGGTAAAATAAGACTTTCTAAGACTTTTATCATTAATAACGTTTTCGTCTGAAATACGTAGTTTTCGAGATATTTGACTTTAAAGTTCTCATTATTTTTTATGAAGAAAATAGTCAGCGTCATTGTAGGCTTGCTAGTGACTCATAGTACCCAAAGTGAACCTTTCAAGGCTAAGTTAACCTTACCTAACCTAACCCAATCTAACCTAACTCGACCTAACTTAACTTAACCCAACCTAACCTAACCCAACTTAACCAAGCCTAACTGAACCTTACCCAACCTAACCTTATTCAACCAAAACTAACTCAGAAAACCTATGAAAGGAGGTTTTCCATTACATTGTACCAGCGTGGTTATTTTCTCTCTTCGAAAAACAATAGGAACTTCAAAGTCAAATATCTCGAAAGCTGAGCATTTCCGATGAAAATGTTATTCGTGAAAAACGTCTGGGAATGTTTTATTTTACCTAAATATGTCAACAACAATACTAGATTTGAGGGGGGGGGGTAATAGTAAATAAATAATTTCAATGCCGAAACACCGGCGCCATAAAGTCCCAATAAAAAAAAAAGTTAGTTTAGGTATTACGGCATAACTGGGATTTATCTGATAATCTTGAGATTGTTTTAAAATCGTTGAAATCTCTTGAGTGCGGTAGTCAAACTAGGAATGTTATGAAAATAATTGAAATAGCCTACACTTTATGCAAGCTGAGCGACATTACCATTGAAAAGCTAACATCTCGTATGACTGTGGTATTTCTTTCATTTCATGTTATTTTGTTATGGCTTTGGAATTGCTTGTTCCAACTCAAAAGGAAAGATTTATTTTCTGAACAGAAAACGGTACAAGATTTTATGTGATCGCATTTAATGAAATTCAATGCCTCTTTAATTTTAAAGTCCTTTTCTTTTTTATATTTCTGCTTCTGATAATAACTTATTGTAGCTCTCTTATTTTTATATCATATAAGACATTATACATTAGTGTTGTCGCACCCATACGCGTAACATTCTCTCTTTTCTTCAAGTTTTTGCCTTACGGGATCTTGTCCTTAACAATTGTTCCCCTCTTCAACTTTTTACTGACCAAGAACTCAGAACTGTTTTACTTCACTTGAGCTTTGAGTGAGCCACGACTTCCCAAACAAACTTAAGCCCATTTGTCTAACTACATGTGCCTCACTGTCTTAACTGTCCAGGCGGCAAAACATAGTAGACACCATGTTCCAAATGCTGGAGAAGTATTCGAGCAACTTAGAGGACCTCATCAAAGAACGAACGGAGCAGCTGGACGTCGAGAAGAAAAAGACAGAGCAGCTACTTAACAGAATGTTGCCAAGGTGAGTTTGCTCTAAGGACCCTCGGTAGTGACTGTTGTGTACTTGCTCCTGTAGCAGTGAAGATGGTAACTTTTTAATCCCTTTCGTTAGTGACTGTATTTTTCAATACCAACACCAAGTCCAGCTTGGCGTTTTCTTATTCGGTAAATTTGATGGCCTGCCCAAAAAGTATTGGTTAGTTTTATTACTTTTTGAAGTCAAAATATAGATGAGTAGTTATAACTAAATATAAATATTTTATGTGAACATGTAAAATTAAACTATTGCCAAAGCCAAAATTTCGTAGGTAGGCGAACGGTAAATGTAACTTTCTGTCAGCGATTCAGTTAGCCATCATGCTAATAGTGTGCGAGTCATGCAAAAAATACCCATTAGAACAGAGCTTGTTGCGAGTAGTAAGCCACTAAAATATGCCTCTTTGTTCGGCCAGTTTAGGATCTATTTTCTCAACTGCCGTATCGCATCACAACTGCTCATTTGGATTCAACGACAAAAAAATCTATGTAGAGAAACTTTAATTTGTATTGAAAAGTTTACTTTCTAAATAGATTTTTCTATTTAGAATCTGATATATCTAAACTATTTTAATCATGAGAAATAAACTTTTAACAACCACAACCCTCACAATATTCATTCCCCCCCCCCCTCCGAAAAAAAAAACATTAGAAACATAGCAAAAAAATCACATTCAACAGCCACGCTTTAATTATGTTTTAGTTGTTGCCGTCTAACAGAAAAGACCTAAGATTAATCTAACATGTTTTGTTTACATCTCTATGGAGATCATTCACTGCTGTGCAGAAAACAAGCCTCGTGACTATGCATGCGTGAGATTACGTGGGTAATGTTATCTGGACCTCGTTAGAAGGGGCTGAATGTAACTCAAGACAAGATATTGAAACCGTTTCGCTAATAATCCAATTTTGTTGCAAATATGTCACGGATCAGCTGAGAAAAAGAAATGATTCTTTGAATCTAGCTGTAAAATTTGTTTTATACTTATTATACTAAAGCACAAGTCCCTTTATCGGCCAAACGGACAACATTGTAACTGTAGCTGCTGTGAATTGAGATATCCACTTCTCAAAATGATATTACATTATCAAAAATATCAGTGAATGATGACAATGCTTGGCACTATGCCTCCTGCAAAGACTGTGCAGTTGATGGTCATTATACATCAGAAAAACAGGCTCGGTATTAATTGTTTATAATGATTGCAACTAAAGCCGGCTTATGTTACAAGTTAGGTATAACAAGTTTTTTTTATAACTATATTGAATGGTGAAAGAAGTTCATCATTTTCTACACCCGTGTATAGTAACATGCGCGGGATATCTAGAAAGTTTTTGTGCTACTTACATAATATTTTTGGTCTCAAAACAAAGTCTACGGAGAATGTTCCCAGTATTTAACTATCTCTCCGGCATTCCACCGAGGGCTATTCTCTGACTTTATAGAGCATTTATAACTAAGTCTGCACCAAGTAGTCCCATTGCTCCAGCTGCCATGATGCGCCACTTAAGCAAACTGTGAGTACTTGGAACCAAGCCCGCTTCTCGCTGTTCATGCGTATTGAATGGTGCCCCTGATGAAGTTCTTCTACAACTGATGTTGTGCTCGATCGATCGGCGCTTATTTCCGGGAAATTCAGACGCTTTAATGATGATAATAATCTTAATAATAATAATTGCTTAATAGCAGCAATGGTTGCAAATTAACTTTGAAACGTGTGGGTTAGTTACGTTGTCAACTACTCTTTGAGAGTAGTTTACGTGTTATACGTGTCATACATTTTTGTCTTTGTCTTTCAGTACCAGAGTGCCTTGTAATTAGGCGGGTCAATATTAAGACTTTAGTACTTTATCATTTCATGTCTTAATTCTTTTATGTAAGATAACAATGCTTTAAGGTGAAAATCAATTCTTTAATATACAAATAACAAAAAATTATTTGAATACAACTTTCTACCTGGTGTTAAGATAGAAGTTGCATGCTTTACACCTATTATTTCGTGTAGTTACAATATTTACTTCTATTATAGTAGGCGCTCTACCTACGGTTATTGATCTACTATAAACCATGACTAATCTACCGTTGGAAAACGAATTTAGGTTACGTTACGTTAGATTAGGTTATACTGGGTTATGTTAGGGGAGAGTTGCTGCTTTCAGTAATTTTTATTTCGTTTACATTCTGAACAATCGCCTACCATGATAGAAACACGGAGGTAGAGCACCTACTGTAATAGACTTTTGGCGATAGAGCGCCTACTATAATAGAATCATCAAGGTAGAGAGCCTGCTATATTGAGATCATACCATTTATTATTTGCTTTACAATTTCGTTTCTATTTAGAAATCTCTTAGTGCGAAATTAGCACGAATTACTAAAATAACATTGAAAATGATGTTAAATTTGCTCAATATATACTGTATACCAGTTAGTGATGTCACCCTCACCAAACAAATGGATGAGCGCATTGTGACGTATTCCGAACTCTGACACTACTGAGTTGCTCATGAGATAAACACGTAAACCAAACCTTCACTTTCCAGTTTACCACCCATTCCATACAATTGATTGCAGTATATCTTGATAATTCAATTGAGAGTATTCAAAAATAGTTTTGAAGTTAATGTTCAACATCCTATATATTTTCCGCATGAAACGGTTAAAATAATTGAAGTCCGTATGGACAATCCCCGCCCACTGTTCTGGGGCTTAGACCAACCGGCATCTGCTAGCTCTTGCAACACAGCACGGCCTCGCACTATAAAATTTAGAGTGGCATTGAGGTCGGGATAGACACAGTGCTCGTTGGACACCCACACACATACACAACGTAGAGGCTCATACTGTTAGCTATGCAGCCGTCTTCACTTCACTACATTGGGTTATCGTAATTTATATTTCAGGTATAATATAACTGTCTTTGTCCGTCCGCCCTTGCCGCCAGCTGGCTTTTGATATGTCTCTGTAATATTAAAAGCGCTGTCGGTCTGTCCATTAGCGAGGCTACCGATGAAGAGAGCTAAGTACACCGCTGAATTTGCTGCGCTTGCACTCTCAAAATATCACGCCGCAAAGTTAGAAAATCTAATTATCGGGGACACTTCCACATTTCCGTATTTTTTCCAATGGTACTTCGTCCTGTTTTTTATTCTCTTTCCCGACTTGCTGTACCCATACACGCTAAACTAGTGTGAGAACACCCACCTCATGAGTTCCACGTTTTCTCAACTTGAAGAATGACCCTACAAATTTTTGTGGCTAGATTGTACACCTACAGCAGGTTGCAGAAACTACAAAGTGCCGAACAGTTTATTAAAACACAACCCCTAAAACACCTTTTTTTCCTTTTCTAGTTAAAAGTTCAATAAATCTTCAAGCAACAAAAATAGGAGGTACTTAATAAATTGCACTTCTTGAACAGTGATCAACAGCTAAACGAATAAAGAACTAGAGCACTCTGAGAGCGCATACCTCCGCCAACCGAGGTAACGGTAGCAAGAAATTCAAATTGGCTCTGAAACAATAATTTTATTTGTATAAACTCTTAAATGTAATCATTTGTGCCTTTTGATAGTAATAACAGCTTGTGCAATTTTCTTGAAGATCCATTCTTAACTTTTTGAGTTATACTGCTAACAAACGTTATGGCAAACATGAGTCAAACCTACAAACGAAAAAACCGATCTGCACCAAAATTGAATCATTTATGTCTTTTACCATTATTAACAACTTCTGTAAATTTCATAAAGATTCAGTCATCATGTTTTGAGTTATTGTGCTAACAAGCATAAAATAAAAAACAGTGACAAACGAGCGAACAAACAAAACAATCGTTACAAAAATTTGGTTGTTTACTTTTCAAAATATACCTAACAACTCATGTGAATTTCATGAAAATCCGTCCATAACTTTTTGAGTTATAGCATAGAGAAAAATGAGGCTGACAAACAAGCAAACGGGTAGACTGATCTTCACCAAAAGTTAATCATCTGTTCCTCTCAGCGTACCTAGCAATCTCTGTAAATTTCATTAAAATTGGTCCATAACTTTTTAAGTTATCTTGATGACACACATACAGAAAGACAGAAAGACAGACAAACTCGACGAAAACATAACCTCCTTGGCGGAGGTAATTAGAACGGGCACCACAGCATACTTGGTATTTCTATGAGCCTGCAGCTAGCCAGTGAATAGTGGTTTGATAACCGGTGTGTCTTCTTGTGCTACGCGCCCCTTCTCTCTTCTTTCAAAATCACAGTTTATTCTGTGGGTAGGAAAATTGAAATAAATTAGGTATGTAGTAATAATATTATTAAGAAATATTATTCTTGAAAAAAAGGTATTTTCAGTTGAGGTAACATGTATGCCGACTACTGAAACTAGGACTGAAGTAATCACAGGGAATTGGCAGGAAAGCTGTTCTAAGCTGAGATAACTTAGATGTCGACGGCTGAAGCTAGGACTAGAAATGTTGATGAAAATCTTGTAGGAAAGCTGTACTGGGCTCAGGCTACGTAACTGTCCACCGGTGTAATCTGTACTCGGCGAGTGATGTGTACATGATCATGCCAGGTACCTACAATCATTAATTGAAATACTTGCAGCTCTGTGGCTGACCAGTTAAAGCTAGGGATGCAAGTTGCGCCGGAAGAATTTGATGAAGTCACGATTTACTTCTCTGATATCGTTGGCTTTACAACAATCAGCGCCTACAGCACGCCGTTCGAGGTGGTGGATTTGCTCAACGACCTCTACACCGCCTTCGATGCTACTATCGACCACTACAATGTCTATAAGGTAAAGTTCTGATTGTGTTGCTTTGCTAAGAGTGTTATAAGTTTAAAGGTTTTTTGGTCTAATAAGTTGGACTTTGGCACTGTTATCCAAGGAGTTGGAATCAGTAGTAGGTACTTTACGACTCCGCAACCATGGTTATTACCTAAACTTCATGGATTTATACGGCATTTTGACGAAAATGTTTATTTATAGATGTAGTTTTACTCTAACTTATATTGTGAAGTTGATTCTTTCAATAGATGCTCCATGAATGTAACGAGTCAGCCTTACAATTGACGAAGTATGAGTCTGAACAATCTCTGCAAGGTCGAAGTTATAATACAATGTGTTTATCGTTTTTGAAAGTTTTCTTCAGCTTGTCCTGCTCGGATAATGGCAGACGTATTTTCTAATTAAAAGCGGAATTCCTTTCTTTGGTATGGAGCAACTGACCTGCTCCATTTTCTGGCTCCCATAGACTCTTCCAATTCCATCGAGCTCGCAACATTAGTCTCTCCACATACATAACACCAAGCCTAGCCTCAACATCATGACCACGGCTGTACCGCTCTATACTGTATATA
>LQNS02278182.1:6365290-6392933 GCA_001587735.2 Parhyale hawaiensis
TTTATAGATTGTAGCTTAGGTTTTTTTCCTTTTTTCTGAAAATGGGATTTATTCATCCCGAAACGGGAAAATTTTTTTATTAGTCGACTTCTATTTATTACTTTATATTTACCATAGTATAGTTAGAAACGGACGTGGCCATTGCTGCGTTCCTGCCAGCTGATTCTTCAAAACCAAATACCGATACGTTCTCCATTTCTGCATCAGCGGTTAACAGCCAGCAATGATGATTTGGACTGTGAAATTAAAACTTTTATATTGCGAATGTTTTCGTTTTGCGGTGCCCCGCCGAACCTCGAGGGATTTCTCGCATGGATTGCTTTGTGCATTAAATCCATTAGAGAGATTGTGTTTGATCGGTTTTGGTTCGAGCCTTTTGGACTAATGCGGCAGGGCGGGCACTAAGCCCATATTGCATAAAATCCCCTTGTTTTATACCCTGTATTTAAAAAGAATCGTAAACTTTTATTCGTAATATATTTACAGAAGAAAGTGCGTCGTTTGCGTAAATTATTGCTGCAGCTGTGTCGCTGCTTTTGCCTTATGAACAGTGCGTAACCTGGTAGCGACTGAGGTTTTTCATCGACTTATCTTTTGTCGGACTCCTCCGTCTATATATAAGTAATTCCTCGTACTATTGTATGTAATATACCAAGGTTATGAAATTTATAATTATTCAAAATTCATTAAATAATTACAGCTTCCTTTATGTTTTAACTACTTTTATTGAATGTTTCTATATAAATGCATCAATACTACTACTGGGCAATTAATTGTTTTTAGTGTAGTTGGAGATATAAAATTTTTGTGTTACACTTTACCGGCCAGATAATTCTCAAAATCCGCTTCCAAATAATGTTATTGCAATAAAACTTGATGTTTAATGTGCACAGTAAAAGGGTGACATTTACTGTAAATAATAATTATATTGTTCCCTGAAAAAGAAATAATCCTGCAAGAACAATGTTATGATGAGTGGCCTATAGATGGAGCATACCCCTGGCTGAGTTGGTTATACGGTATCCAACGCTATCTGCAACGCTTTGCTGTTCATATTAGAAATCATTTCATTTCTGAGAGTAGTTCCATCAAATCCTGACTTAAGGCAACCACTAAAGGGTTCACCCTCTACGCCGTCGTGTCACAAATACATTTCATTATTATTTCGTCCACGAACAACTTTGTGACAGCAGATAAGTAAAGTACAGTGGTAACATTTATCGATTCTAAGCAATGGATCTTTGCTCACCATTATCGTATAAGATCTTCTGGAGTCGGCGGTGCTGCATATGTACATGGTTGACGCACTTTTGCATTGAATTTAAAAAACGGAAATGGTGTTTATTTACTTGTGAAATACTTGCATGCGTCCATGGTTAAGAAGTTAATCTTGGTGAAACATACTGCGCACGTACTGCACAGACAGTGACTGTAGTCACGAAACAGTTGTGAAGTACTTACCTAAGAAGTTTGACGTAGTTCCATATACATACTGCGCACGTACGGCACAGACAAGTAGTGAATGTTGTCACCGAAGCAGTTAGTCGACCATTTTCTATTGACCGATCGCTGGCGCAAACATGTTTACGACACGCCGTGTCCGCTCTCAATCACGACTCAATTTCTGAACTTACCTGCCGCCTCTGGTCAGCGCAACCTCAGCTTGTTATTCACTTCAGATTTACTTCCATCCAGTTCGTGCTTTCCTGACTCAGGTATGGCAAGCAATCTGAGCTTCAGACATTTTGATGCTCAGCTCCGGTAATGTAGTAGTTAAAAAAATAAATTAGTTTACTCATCGAGTCGCGAGTGGTAGCGTAGTTAGAGTTCCATATTAAAATTGAGGTTTGCTAGCTAACGATAAACAGTAGTCCGACTACATAACAAGATAAACGTTAAGTAACGAAGTCTGAAACTTATTGTTGTGCTACTCTTTGTATACCAAAGATTGTCTTCTTAATAGCAGTGCCGGCTGTTAAAAGAGAACCTTTTCTTGTCAACTTGCAAATCATTTAAGAAACGAAATGTTTCACTATGACTTTCCATTAAAATGTTTCTATGAATTTGTCGTGGTTTATAAAAAAAACGTCGACAATTAATTAACCTAAGTAAGCAGTTTCCTGCAAATTTCATCGTCTATCAAAACGGCGATTATCGTCAAAAGATAGAATACTCGTACATTTTTTTCTCGTCCGGATCCATTTCCCGACATGATAGGGGCGCAGCACCCTCAGGTATCGATGCTGGTCGGTGGTTATTTCCATTAGAAACCGTAAATAGCTATAACAACAAGACTTATGCGTTTGCAGTGTACAGTGACTGTAATTTATTGCAATTTTGAGCTGTTAACTTAGCTTTTACTAAATCTCCTAACTATTATAACAAGCAAGACAGCGGGGGTCGTTTTGTATGAATACATATGCAGATCTACGTAATCGGAATCGGGCAGCGTGCAGTGAAAGCTCTACTGAACACCCGGCTATGTCTTTCTTTGCATATTATGTACGCTAAACTTCATTGTATTTATTCATCAGCATGAAGGTATTCGGTCACTAAGAACCTTTATTCATGAAACATGCTAATAAAATCATGGTTCAGTTATAGTAGCTATGTATGTGGACTACCTGAGATTCGGGTGTAATATGTGTGTGTATAAGTTAGTTTAAGCGACTATTCTAGCTGAACCCAACCTTTCCTTACATAGTCTAACCTATTCTTAACTAGCCTAAATTACTGTAACTTGACCGTAGTCCTTGGTCCTTATATAGTTACCAGGAGTAGAATTATTTTATCCGTTGAATTAAATATGTAATTTTTAAGGTCGTATAGATGGCCCCTGTTAAGTACCACACCGTAATCATTGTCCTATTTATCTCGCATTAGTTCCGGTAGTGAAGCCATTGCACAGTTTCCATGAAGCCACAAAATTACCAAAATCAATTTCCAATCACGCTCGCGTATAAAGTTTGGCCAGTGGTTATTACAGATTTTCATATGCCCACCGGCCTCTCTGCGTGGCTTCGATGCATGTAATTACGAATCGAAATTTCTTTTCATCACTGTGCTAATCTTGGCCTCATTTCCTCTCGTAATTTCCCTTGGTGGGGGAAGGAGGGAGGGATGGAGGACAAGTGAGCGGCTGGACAAGCGTGCAGGAGGGGAGGGGGTTGGGGTGGAGGACAAGTGAGCGGCTGGACAAGTGTTTAGGGTCCGGGGGAGTAGAGTGGACAGTGCCGAAACGCGATAAATAATAATTGTAATGATATTAAATAAAAGCTCTTGATTAAGAACTTGACTCCCCTAGGCATAACGGTCATTTACTACTGGACGATGCAGGGCGTGTGGATTTCCTCGTTGGGATGTGCCATTACGAGCTGTAGCTTACCCCGTAAGCGCACGCTTTTCAACTACAGTCTTCACGGAAATCCACATTCCACCGCATATCACAACCTCATTCGATAACAATCTGACTGCCAGTGAGCCCTTGAATTGCATACGAAACGCGGATGCACTATTAGAGACTCACATGCACTCTCTTTTCTGCAATTATTTAATGAAAACCCAAGGGCTTGAAACGACAGATGCTTCCACGATTTAACTTTACTCGGGATTAGATTAGATTGACGTGCTGGCAGTAGACGGATCAATAGGCCCATTCCCAGAGAAGAGACGAGAATCATACTCCGGGTCTTTCTCTCTGATCTATTGCCATTTAAAAAATCAGATGCTTAAGAAATAACAGCTAAGAAAGTGCTTGTGCTAGTACGATTAGTTGCAAAAGATCCACAAGGGATCTTGACCGTTAAATCATATGGGATAGGAAAGACGATAGAGCCAAGCGGCCTCTGAAGAAGTTAAACATTAGAGTTGATTTAGCCCTCGATGAGGAGCTCAATATTGTGAAGGGTGCTGCTCCCTATTTGTCTAGACTATTTTTCTACACGTTGACTGTCTTTGTTCCGACTACGTCACGGGTCAGTCAATTCCACATTTTCACTAAGAAGTACTGGAAAAACTGCTGTCATTACGTAGTTGTTCGATGTTAACGTTTGTTTTTTCTCTGCTGTTTCGGAAGCGCTCACATGGTCTCTGTCGAAGCCTCCTGTTATACGGACGTCGTTGTTGCTATTATTATTAGTAGTTAAACTTCACTCTCGGGCCACCACAGAGAAGTAGTGCAACCCAAATGAAGCATTATGCAACACCGGGTAGCCTGGAACGCTGCTAAGGAAAATCAAACAAAAATCCATGAACAGCTGACTTGAACGCCTGCAGGCCAACGCGACCGAAGCCGATGCCGGCAATGAATTCCAAACCGAAACAGACCACGGCGAGAAGCAAGTACTTGAATGTTTCTGTTAGTTGCCCCTCAATTATCTTTGTGAGGAAGCTATGGATCGAAGCTCCGGAAGGAGACAATCCTATAACGTGTTACTTATCGGAAGTATCAATATCTTGCTTTGGATTCTTTCTATTTTATGAATATCTTTATAGTGATTGGGGCTAAAAGTGTGAGTTGGGTACTAGTGCTTTGCATATAGGAAGAATTATGTCTTTAGACTTATGCTTGAAACTCCTGGTGATCAGTCCCAAGACTCGGCTCGCCATTTTTACACTCTCGTCAACTTGCTGACCGTATTTTGGGTTGTTTGTTGTAGTTATTCCTAAGTCACGTTGGTGAGTGACCGATGCAAGTTTCGTGCCATCCGATTTCGATGGAGTTCTGATGTACTTTGGTCCAGTGTGCATTGCCAAGCATTTGTCGACATTGTAGTTCATCTGCCCCATTGCGGTCGGTTGCATGAGGCTGTCAAGATCTTGTTGGAACTCTGTCCACAATAGGGTGGATCGTTTTTAAACTTTTTCCCACAATATATTAGGGCCTCACATCCCCAAGGTTCCCTAGTGCCTTCTCTGCAGGGGATGTTGAAACTTGACGCAGTTCCTGCTGACGAGGTTAGTTTCGTAAAGTTAGGTAGGCTCTCAATACTTCCTTTTCTCTTTCGGGAGGCGGGCTGCTGATCAAGGTGGCTGACCTATTCCCGCTGGACTTCTACCTTCTAGTATTTCGTTTCCTTCCCCTGTGCTGCGTAACTGAGCGAAAGCGTTCAGCCGTGCCCGGAGGTTGGAGATGCTCAACTTGCGCTTTTTTTCCTGTCAGTAGCGCACTGACCACTCTGAGACCTACCTGCAAAAATCCGAGACAAAAATAATTGACAAATTAAAACGCGCCCTAGTTGGCGCACCAGCCTGTGGTTAAACACAGGAGTAGTTCGGCGCGATATAAGCAATGTGCCATTGAAGCGCTAGTAAAAACTTCTTTTATTACTACTACTTGCCGGCCAGTGAGTTATCCGCGGATCCAGGGTAAAGAGTCAGCCTATATGCCGTAGGCAACCAGTTGTTTCATTGAATATTAATAGGAAAAGCCTTTTGCAAGTCTAAGTAAATGAGAACCACTGCTTTGGCTTCGTCTGTGATGTCCGTAACTCTCGATAAGAAGTACAGGAAGTAGGTGAAACACCTGCTCCTATCTCGGACTCATTAAATCCTATCGGCATGAGATGGTGCATGCTAAGGTGGTCAGTGATGCATTTCCTCAGTAATCTTTCAGAGTCATAGGATAAACCTCTTGCTGCGTGCCCACTGTGCTTATTTTTTATATATAACTACTAGTGCCAATTCTCGTTTTTCTCATTTCTGTTTTACCCGCATTGTTCTATCTGTGCATCATGGATATCCGTACATGGGTTCCAAGTTTTCTTGGCGTACTGTATGTATTTACTTTTTTTTTCTTGGAGTTACTAGTAAATCTAAAAATCACGTATGTAATAAAATAACAAAACTAATTCACCAATGAAATGTAACCACTGCTCTTCTCAGGTGGAGACGATTGGTGATGCGTATATGGTTGTGGGCGGAGTCCCAACTCCTATAGAAGACCATGCGCAGCAGGTGGCGCAGATGGCACTCGACTTACTGTACCTCTCCGGCAAGTTCCGCATTCGCCACCTGCACAACATTCCCCTCATGCTCAGAATAGGAATGCACACCGGTAAGATTTTTACCTCCGCCAAAATGTTATGTTTTCGTCGGGTTTGTCCCTCTGTCTGTTATTCTGTTTGTTTGTTACCAAGATAATTCGATAAGTTAGAGACGGATTTTGATTAAATTTGCAAGGATTGTTTGGTATGTTAGGAGGAATAGTTAATTAACTTTTTGTGAAGATCCGTTCATCCATTTGTTTGTCTCCCTCATTTTTCCTAACGCCAAAACTCGAAAAGTTATGAACGGATTTTCATGACATTTACACGAGTTGTTATATATATTGCGAAGAGTAAATGATCAAAAAAATTTGTGATGATCTCATATTGATCTGTTCTTTCGATCGTTAGTTTATCGCTATTTTCAATTTTATGCATGTTGGCAAAACAACTCAAAAAGTTAGTAATGGATCTTTGTGAAATTTACAGGATTTGTTGGTTATGTTAAAAGACATAAATGATGAAATTTTTGTGATGATCGGTTGATCTGATTGTGAGTTTGACTAATGCTTGTCAGAATATTTGTAAGCAGCATAGCTCAAAGAGTTACGAACGGATCTTCACGAAAATTAGTGAAGCTGTTAATACTGTTAAAATGCACAAATGATTAAATTTTGGCGTTAATAGAAAGAGAATCATGACCTCAGTACCAATTTGAGTTTTTTGTTACATTTTCTTTGCTTGGCAGAAGTATGCGCTCGCACAGTGTTCTAGTTTTTATTATTCAGCTCGCAATTTCTCCATACATGATGAAGGGCGATGACATTTGCAATGGAACACTGATTACAAGGTCACATAGAAGACGGAGATATTGGTTAAATCCTAACAAATCTGGCAAAGGAATTTTAAAATGGGCATTCGCTTTTGCAAAAGGTTTCGTCACTTTCTCGAATGTGGCAAGAACGCGTTTTTTGTGATCACTGATTTTCCTAAGGATAGTTTTGAATATCCAGTACATTAAACAATCTTTTTTCTACTTTTCAAGTGATAA
The DNA here is from genome assembly GCA_001587735.2 of Parhyale hawaiensis. NCBI lineage: Eukaryota > Metazoa > Arthropoda > Malacostraca > Amphipoda > Hyalidae > Parhyale > Parhyale hawaiensis. The sequence goes on from LQNS02278182.1 coordinate 6,372,326, forward strand.
AGTGTCGAACTATTGTTTAAAAATTGAAACTTCAGATTCAATTGAAACTAATAGACTCCATTAACGGGTGTTATTTTCATGCTGTAATTATTATGTTTATTTAGTCTTCAAAAACAAGTCGTTTAATTTCTCTCGATACATTTTTTCGATTGATTTGGGTTTCTTTAACTGCTATGGCTTTTAAGCGTTCTATTATCTTACCCATTTGTATTATTACGGCTCTTTGTCGCTCTAAAAATCACAAGGTCAAACACCAGCAGCAAGCAATAGCCGTGTGGTATTTTATCGCTTCCTCCTAAATGACTTTATCTCAAATTCCGTGGGCGCTTCGGAATTGCATCTTTAACGGCGCCCCTAACACTCAGGGCCCTGCTGTGCTGGGGTCGTTGGTGTGACGATGCCCCGCTACTGCCTCTTCGGCGACACCGTCAACACCGCCTCCCGAATGGAGTCCACCGGTAAGAGCCAAAATTTGTGTTATGAATGGGTGCTTAAAAAATAAGTAGCACCCGGACGCTTTGGTGTTAGTTTGATCGCGGTGGAAGCCATAATACCGATCTCTGTAAAACCCAAAAATATTGGTTGGTAGGTTTGTGGATGGTATCTATGTATATTCTTTTAAGTATTAAGAAATAAATGTGTTCGATACTGTGGAGAAAGATACAGTATTTTCTTTTCTTCCTATTTAGCAGCGTACCCCCTGCATGCCATAGCTATTTCGTATTCCAGGTTCAGCTTAGCAGCTTCTATAGATGCTATATCTATGTTACGTAAGTCATTTAAGCTCGTACGCTGTCTCACTCAAGTTTTTACACATCAAGTTCAACGTGACACTGTCTAGAAAATTTCATCTCCAACGTAGGATACAAACAGCTTATCGCATTCTCGTTTTTTTCACAAGTTCGGTAAGGTGGGCTTTGTGTGTCTCGTTGCGAACAACAATAATCCATTCCAAAAAGTAGCTAATTGTAGCAATCTGCTAACCTCAAAGCGCAGCATATAATACTCATATTTGCGACCCATGTTCAGCATACACCGTTCTCGATTGTATATGCCATTTAGGCGCAGTTGAGCCCAGCTATTGTGTAGCATTGGTGCCGTACTCGTTTGTCTTCGCAAGTCATCGTGGGGGACCACCTATTCCTTTACGTGCAATTTATCCTCAAGTTTCTGCATGTTTTTCTCACTTCCCACCCCAGGTTCAGCGTGGCGTATTCACATCAGTGAACAAACTGCGTTCAAGCTTCGAGAATCCGGCGACTATCACCTGGAGTACAGAGGACGTACTCAAATCAAAGGAAAAGGCCTCTTGCCAACCTATTGGCTGCTTGGTAAAGACGATTTTAAAAAAGAGCTGCCTAAGCCTCCAGGCATCGGGTAAGAATCCTATATTTATCGCACAATTACTGCATGAGTACACGTAGCCTCTTAACACGATTGTATATTGGTGTCAATAAAATTACCACGTAATATCATAAATTTTATGTAACTATGTTTTCGTGACAGTATTGTGGACCTGACACTTTTAAATTTGGTATCTTTGTCCCTGTATTTGCTTACCTTGCTCAAAGTCACATATCTTGGCGAAAGCTCTGAGGAAAACCAAAACTACACTTAAGTGTCCATAGGCAATGTGCTCTTTACAGAGTTCTCAAATTTTGCCTGTGTAGTATAATCTTTGCATTCGATTTGATGCCTTCTCATCAAATACAAACAACACTGTTGTACCTTTCGCTCCACGTCCACACTCGCAGACACATGTTCTCCACACCTACTGAAGTAAGATTGGTTCACCTGGCTCTCCACTTAATTTAGGTTTTCAGTGCTTAATATTACTCTAATCTATCTGATAAACAAGCTCACCACTGAGCGAAGTCAGTGTTAGAGCACAATTTCAGGGAATAAATTCAGACTTCCACGTGCTTGTGGAGCAGTTGTCGCTTCTTCAACGAAAGTATACTCGCTTCATCTGTACCCTCTCAGGCATGCTCGTGTTATGGATAATGTACTTACCATTGCCTAAAATTATTCAAATCTCCGACTTAAAACTTGTATCATGAAGAATTCGCTGCCTCTTCAGCACACCCTCGGCGCTTTCAGTGTTTAAATCAAAATTGAAAAATTCGGTGACTTTGCTAATCCACCTTGACAACTACTGTATTCACCGTTGCATTATTACTTAGGTAGGGCACTCTCTTTATTTAGCTAGCATATTAACTAACCAATGGCGCGGTATTGACATGCAGACTCTGTTGTTATTAATGACACTTATATATAATGGATACAGTGGATGCGCCTAGCGAGGTATTCTCTTTGCCGTAATTGTATAGTTTTCAAGACTTAGCTGTATAAAGAATAGGAGAACTAGTCAGTGTCGCGAGCCCATTTAAGAATCCTTCGCTCTTCTTCGCTTGACCACTCAATGCCAGGGTGTTCCACGTTGTGTAAATCCATTGGCAGTGTCGAAAATCGAACACTCGCCGTCTCAACTCGGATGTTCTGATTCCTCGGCATTCAAACGTGCGCACTAATCCATTACAGATGTGTTTTTTTATCCAACATAGACGAGCGGTGGTAACGTTTACTCTATTTAGACATAGACCAAAGCATGGATCGCACCCTATCGGAAATTCATAGACAAATTAGGTAGAGTGGGAACTACCTGATAATATCTGATAATTGCCCACAATTTCTGATTGGACGATGCTATCCGGCATGTGCCGTTCCTACTACGTTGCCGTGCACACTCTGCTTTACACCACGGAGGTACACACGCCTCACTGCCTATTAGCTAACAGCTGATAAACTATTACCATAGTTGAACGACCATTACAGCAGACATTCCTGCCTGGTTCCAAAACTTATTGAGTGTAATCTGTCAATTTCCTCAGATTTTTCGCCTATCCCGTGAATGTTAACCTCAGTATATAATATAAAAAGTGCTGTACATTGCAGGAACACTGTAGAAATATTTGTAAATCTTTATTCTTTTTCACTTTCTTCTTCCCAGGTGTTTAATTTGTGGCAAATTTTCACGTGTCGGTGTTTCTTTCACTTGTGCTGCCGGGTAGACATGATCACGGGTGAGTCTTCTTTCTATTCTTTTGTAGCAAAGCTATTAGAATGATTATAAATGGCACTTTTAATTTGACTGTCTGTTCCCATTTATTTAACTCTCAACTCACGTCCGTATATAGTACTTTTGCTTTCAATGTCCGAACTAATGCGTTCAGGTGGGTCACCTGTAAACATTGCAAAACGACTTTTGTAACTCATTGCGTAGCTACTTGTTTTCCTCGAACTGATGGAAGTTTGTCCACACAAATCAAATAAACCACAGAAACTTAAACATGAATGCTGAATATATACTTCAGTTTTGATAACGATTGAGCGTCTTAACTTCAAAATATCACTCTAATTTTTACCAATTCAACAGATGTAAACAAAAAAAAAGGAAGCTGGAATCCAATTGGCCGTATGTTCGTAGAACAGTGAGTGTCAGACGACTCTGGCGCTGACATCGAGAAAAATTGTTCTTGATAGTGTTTATCGTTGAAACCTTATTGTGATTTATAAAAAAAATGTTTGATATAAACCTAACTATGATTATCACCTTCGAACGAAGTGAGGAAGGTGATGGTTTCGTTCTGTGTCTATGTTTCTGTCTCCACCAAAAAAGCTGCCAAAAGGAATTGAGCTATCATCAAAATCTCTTGTAGGCTGTCAGATTGGTTGAACCTAGATGTGAAAATGCCAATACTGCTGACTCAGTACTTGCAGCCCCCTCCCCGGTCCTACACCACGAAGCGTTCTAGTTTCTACTCACAACTACTATTATCCGGAGAGATTAATATTGAAAATATGTACGAGTACCTATATATTTTTTCTGTTTATTGTTGAATATCTTTTCGGTGACGATTACATGTGTGCTTTATTAATAATTATGTAGCAAATATCAGCTAAGCATACTTAACTTATACTGGATGTATATAGTAGTTCAACAGCTTTTTGTACTTCATGCTTAGATATAGCAGTCACCTCTCTGTGCTTAAAATTAAATACACATTTATTTAGTAAATAGTGTCAAAACATGCAATTTTAGTAAGTTTGTATTATTTTATAAGGTAACGGAAGTAATCGAACAGTTTGTTTCCTCTTCCGCGCAAAGTTGGATGCATTTTGTAAGTGTGAATATTGGTAATAGTCTTGAATAGTCTTTAGGTTGTACTGCGCATCTGCTTTGCATGTCGTCTTTAGAGAAGCAAGCGAATTACCTTGATTACCTTGATGATACCTCGGACGAGGTCCAGGTGCCGTTATGCACGCAACCTATCTTGGGATCTATATTTATATTTTCAAGCCGGAAGCAAGGCCTGGATCTACGAGTAGTTTCTGCGAAAGATCACCGATGCCAATTAAAAATAATGCAAAATGAATATCTTTGCATTGTCGATATTTCTGTAGGAGAATAGAGATTTTTAACCCTCTGCAATATTTGTTTTTGCACACACCTGTGACAGATTGATTAGTTGTGGAGAATGTCAAAAGGCCGAGGGTAAGTTCTGTTATATCAATAATTGCTCGAGGGTAAGTGGTGTGGTACGTACCAATAATGGGTGGAGGATAAGTGCTGTTGCACCAATAATGAGTCTAGAGTAAGTAAAATTATAATAATAATAATTACAGACACATGGATTGCGTAAACAACTGCAGTTAAATGACCGTAACTGCAGCAACAATAACAGTCATCCCGACCTAGGCATTATTCTCGTTGAATTTTGAAATCTCACTGTTGCTCCTGTTTCGCTGTAGAAAGAATTGTTCGAAAGCTTCTAGTTCTTACGATGTCGTGAAAGGGTATATGAAGCTGTTATCAAGTAAGAAGACTCCTATTTAAAAAGTACTTGATAATGGTTACGCATCATACTTGCGTCTTCTTAGCTGGTTTAATCGATAACCTAACTGTACAGTGTTGCCTATGATATCTTCTATCCGAAGCCAGTAACTCTTTTCGCCATGCCCATATATAATTCTAAATCATAATACCAGCACGTCCCGTCCCCATTGCAAATTTCTTAAGGCATACGGTAACCACCATCCACTTTATTGTATTTGTACACGTCCCCTTTACCAAAAAAAAAATGTTGGCCCTTGTTTGTGCAAAAATTTTGGCTTTGCGTTCTCTAATTCCTCTGCTTACTTCATATTGGCGTTATGTTGGGCGATATGGCCTTCGATTTTTATGAGGGCACTGACTTTTTTCCATAGAGCACCTTCGTCGTTTAGTGTTCAGGTCAGTTTTTGTGTTCCTCGTAGTTTATTGGTCATCTCTAGTGTAAAAAAAGCAATGAATGTAGTTAAGTAAATTTCTAACATTTTATTGTTCCGCAGGCTGGACGAGGAGCTGATCAAACAAGGACGGCAGCACTACACCACACGTCGGGACTCTGTGGTCGAGGCCATGTCGGCGGCCAAACTCCTCCTGCAAACTGCTGCCCACTCAGGTGTCTCGGGCGTATCTTTATCCAGAGGTAATTCATTCAACAGACCTCATTCGCGGACCAGTATGAGAAACCAGGAGCTACCCACCATCAGTGATGCTGAGAGCCCCTCACGACACCTTGGAAAATCGACGTTGTCGCCTCTTCAGCAAAGCCCAGAGTCCCAGTCTCCAAAAAAAGGCCTTGCCCGGTTCCGGAAGAAGGATACTCTACAGGTCCCTGCTGAGTCCTTGGTACCTTTAGCTGAGGACAATTACGACAGTTCTCAAGACACTGAATGCGCTACCATACGCATTGATATCACTGAGCCCTCAAAAGAACCTTCAATTGTTACTGTAACTTCGACAACTTCTCCAGAACGTGCTGTAGAATCATCGCCAATTCCCATGATATCATCTCCTAGGCCTGACGCACCTCTGTCCGTTCGACAGAAAACTTCTGTCCCGTCATCGCGTACGAGAAAGAATGTCCATGTTGAACCTCTTGTAATTCCAACAGAGTGTACCCAGCTCAAACCAGTGCCACCTGTTACCAAAGAGTCGAAAGTTAAAACAAAACATCAGAGTACCAATATTCCACAAGAACCGATTACTGGCAGGCATCACAAGACTTCTTCGTCATCCGACATGTCTCGAAAGAGCAACGATAGAAAGTCGAGCAGTGGCACTACGAAGGTTTGTAAGCCTGGAAGCGGCTGTCGCGGTCGTATTGCCCAGGCTGTCCTTCCTCTTCCTCCTCCATCCTTTGAGCGGGTTTTGGCATGCGCTCCCGCCGTCTATGTTGACCCTTACGGGGCGGCGCTGTTGCCTCAGACTCACCAATATCATTTCCCTTCTTATATGAAAACTCTGCCAAGACCTAATGGACGCACAAACATCCATGATGTGATGACTGGACAATCGTCTCGTTCTACCTCGTATTTATCTTACAATACCATTCCCAGACCATCGCGTTACACATCCCACATTTCCCATCCTGTTGTTCTACCTAAACACGCCGCCGCCATCTCTCATCCTCCGCCAAAGCCCCCGAAGCCTCTGCCTGAGCATCACATGCAGAAGAAGCACAGCCAGGCTTCTCAAAGTTTCGCTAGAGCTGCTGATAAAAAAATTCCCGGAAAACCTTTAGATAATTCGGCAAAAACTAAAAGCAGATCCAACCCCAGTTTTCCATCCGACATCCGCACATTTACGGAGTCCACAATGTTATGACACGATGACAAAAGTGCGGAAGGAACTGACCAAGCCGCAGAATATTGTGATGTTATTTTTAGAGGTGATTCCATTGTTGATGATTTGTACGTATATTGCTAGTTAACGAAGTTAGTTTTGGTTCCTTGTGATGTCTATAAAGAGCTCTTCGTTTGTATAGAATTGATGTGATACTTGTGTATGTGTGTACTTGTAAATCATGTCCATTTTCTACTTTCCTTGTAATCATCTTCATTTCAATTCTGAAAGTGCAGCAATACAATCAAAGTACGGTACTACTGATTACTAAGAATTTCAACACCGTCTTTCATATACTCTATATTGATGAAGTATTTTTGTTATGGGCGTTAGCTCAATCTGTGGAGTGCCAAAAGGGTTTTATAATTATCACGGTGTGTGCTTATTTAGTTCTGTTCTTGAGTCTATCCAACTGGTATCTCGAACTATTTCAAGTCAATACTGTGATTACTTTATACATGTTATTGTAATATATAGGTCACGACTGCTTTTTCTAACCACCTATTTATCAAGCTCATACGTAAAAAGAAACAATAGAATCTTTTCATTTTCTTCGGCACGCTGGGATTTTTTTTTTTTTATGCTAGATAACGTCGCCGCGACGGGTTTCAGCTTTTTTATGTATTTCAACATCAAGCATGTATGTATGGATCGCCAGAGCATAAATAAACTTTGCCATATCAGATTCAGTCTAAGATTGAAAGGTAATCAAAGATACGCTGCTGCCGGTGTCCTGAAAATACCGACAACCATGACAAATAACCCTGGGGAATAAACAACTTGTTGCAGGATTTCTTTCAACTGTATTTTCATCAGTTCCGCTTTGTGATTCGAAATCTGAAGACCGTTGTTGTACATCACGTCCCAATTTCAAGTAATCACGTGCTGTTTACTATATTTCATCAGTGCTATACCCGCAGAACATCTGGTGGAACAGTTTCAGACGAGTCCTATAATACTATTCTGATGAGAATGTCCAGTACCAATATACATATATAAACTTGTCTTTCAATCAAAATTCAAGTTGTATGTCTAAAGTCACCGTCCAATATGGGCTTGGGATCAGTTCTTAAATTTGCTGCAACAGGAAAAAAAGATAAATTTGTTGCCATGTGATAAAACCAAAATACGTATGCATTTCTGTGTATGTGTATACTTTTATCCATAGGGGTAAAATTTTATGCAGAGGCTAAAAAATATACAAACATTAAAACTCATAATTTCTTGAAACAGAGAATGCTTTGACCCTTGGGCGGTTTTTTCTATCAGTAATGGCCCGTACATACGCTAGTCAGAAAAACGCGTTTCGTTATCTCCGCGTCCGATGGCTTGCTGGGTCCATTTAAAATGCTAACACTTGCTAAGGCGTTTGACGTACGATTCCCTCCAATTTTGAAAAAAATATCCAAAAGTTAACTAACAGCACTTGCCGAGCAAACTGAACTGATGGCCAACATTTTAAAGCCTTTTTGATAAATTCAGAGCTGTGTTTACGAGAGCTAAAAAAAAAGTTCGGACGATTAGCTGAGGAAACTCGTTTTTTTGAATAGCGTGTGTATCAGCCATAAAAAGTTCTGATTGCCACCCGATTTTGAGTGCTTGTTATCACTTGTGTAACGCACCTTCCCCCTGGTTGTAACTACAGCACGCCTTAGATTTTTATTTCGTTTTCCGTTACATTCTGCGCCTATAGATCGGACGTGCGCCCGAACGACCTATTATATATAACCTGTATAGCTGCGCTCTTCATAGCCGTTGTTATTTATCTGCCCAATGTATTCTATATTTCATATTATTTACTGATCTGATGTGAGTTACAATATGATTTGAATATTTCTATACATAGAAGTGAAATTACCGTGAGATATATTTTACGATGATGTAGACTGCATTGCGTTAGGCAGAGAAATGTTTCCCAAAGTGTTGTAGAGTACGTTTGACAGAAACTGTTGTCTGTTGCTATAGTTGGCAGCAAATTTTCTAACAGTGCAAATTGTTATCCGAGGATATTTTATCATTTATGATGCAGGTATAGTATGAGGCAGACCTAAAATACTGATGCAATATATGTGCTGTAAGCTGGTAAAGGTGAAGTCAACTTGACCGAACTCCCTACTCTGAAACTCACACTCGCTTGTTCGTGCTGCAGATGTTGGCCAACTGGTCCCAGAAGAGTGAACGGCTGCAGTCGACCACGAATCATCCAGAGCTATGGTGCCATCGATGGAAGACTGTTATGCAACGAACTCTACCTCCCCATTTCTCAGAAAAGTAAATGCAACCACGGCCGCTGTGTAGATACTAAATGCTGCGTCAGAGCCTCAAGCGCCGGAAGAGATCGCTTGCCTGGGTTGGCATTCGAACCCGCCACGTTCAAGGTCGCGCGGTCAGCACCCTCGGTTACCGCTATCGCGGCTTAGACACTTAGTCTAGCTGAACCGAACTTCTCCTTACGTATTCTTGACTATCCTGACCCAACACACATATCGAGCTAGACTACTTACAATCCTAGGATGGAACAGTGTGTGGGTTTCCCAGTTGGGCTTTGCGGCCAAGCTGAATTCACCTTTACCTTTCTTTACTTCTTCAACTTGTTTGTGTAGAATTAATAGTTTCGCTTCAGAATGCCAAAGTTTGGAAAATTAACAGTGTAATGAGTGCTCTCGTAAGTGCTCTCGTAAGTCCGTTTGTCTGGCTAAGGCTAAGGCCTTCTTTAATATGCCGCCTTCCCTACAAGAAAAAGCATAAGCGTTTATCCCACGTCTACGAGTTTACAACAGTATATGAGTGACTTCGGATAGTATCGGAGGCAATCGCCGAAAAAATCCGTTTAGTTTAACTTGTTCAAAATTTCAATCTCTGGGTACTTGGTTAAACTTTTTGTGTTAATTGCAAAACATTTACGCTAGAAACTGCCGAGAACTCAATCCTGCGTAAGATAGTTGGAATTTTTGGTAGTCATGGTAACGACTATCTTACTTGGAAATTTTATGAGGATGAGGAACAATTGCACAGATAATATGGCCTTCGTTAAGGTTATTATTTATAGCGATAAGAAATTAATTGCTTCACCATACCACCGAACATTGCATCACAAGAAGGTTTTTCAGTGATGCTGTGTGTTCGCATATGTATAACGCAGATGCGAATTTTTTTCCTTTTGCGTAAGTTTTTTCTTTTTATATTTTCTTTATGTCATTTCAAAATTTTGTTAACCTCCGGGTAGTCTTTCTTGGATCTGATTAACATTCCTTTGTTTCATTTCCCAGAGCGAAGGAAGGCAAAGACCAGAAAAAAAATTGGATATGAGCACCCAGTGCTGTCCTTGCAATATTCTCTGCAATTCCCTTCCGTTCGTTTCTTTTCGTTCTGCTTCTTTTCGTTTCTTTTCGCTTCTTTTCGTTTCGCTTCTTTTCGTTTCTTTTCGCTTCTTAGACGTCATTACTACTCCATCCCTCTAGGAGGTGCTACTCTATATAAGGTGGCCTGGAGCCGATGTTCCTCAGATCGTCTTGGATCTCCGCACAGGCAATATCTCTTTCAGCGCAACGCATCTACTCCAGCGCAACGCGTCTTCTCCTGTGCTCAAGTTAGTCTCTTCTCATCTGTATGCCCATTCACTGGGTCGAATATCTTAGCCTTTTGGCGTTTCCTAGAGGAAGTTTTTAAGAGATCGAAGTTTCCCACCTTCAAGCCCCCCGAAGACTGTTCCTGCGGCTCAGTTCACTCCTATTTACCTCAGTAGCGAACAGAAGCGAACGAGGTTTTTCCTCGCCTACCGTCGCTCAGCTTCTCGTCACGTCACTTCTTTTCGCTTCGCAGAAAACGGAATCTTCGGCCTACACGTCAATTCGACTTCACTGCCTTCTTCTCCATCTTGTTCCAGAGCCTCAGATCGTTTCTGTTCGTACAGAAGCGAACAGAAACGAAATGAAGCGACCATTAGCGAACGAGGCTTTTTTCCTCGCCTACCGTCACTCAGCTTCTCGTTGCGTCGCTTCCCTTCGCTTCGAAGAAACAAGAATGTAAAGTCTTCGATCTTCACGTCACTTCGGCTCCATTGACTTCTTCTCTTCCTGCTTCCAGTCGAAGACAAGAAATTTTTTTCATCGAATTTCGGCCTTCACTTCGCTCCAGCCTCACCGTCTTCTTCTCTCACCTAAAGCTATTCCACAGCTTCTCAGATCACTCCCGTTCGCTTTATAAGCGAACAGAAGCAAACGAAAGCTTTCGCGTAGTTCCGCCTTCTGCCACTTCGCCTTTCGTCGCTTCAAAGAAACGAAAATTTATAATTTTCGGTCTTCATTCCTGACGCCCCCAACGTCGTACGACTTGGGACAGGCGTGAACTCTGCCTCACCTCTGCCGCTTCGCCCACACTTCGGCTCTGCCCCAGACAATGACACCTCGCCTCTTGACTCTACGCATCGTTATAATTCGCTTCGTTCTTCCTTCTCCTATTCTCCCTTGGTGTAAGCTTCATCCATGTTTACGGTTCTAGCTCCAGCGGCGCCAACCGCAGGCAGGTCGGCCCTGGGTCCCTGGACAACCGACCCATACCTTTTGTTTGGCTCTTTTGAGGTTCCAAACCTCCCGTATCCTAACACCCTCGATCGGGACGGGAGTTCTGGTCCCTGAATTCTCCTTTCACCGAAGTGGCTCATCCCTTTGGTACAGGCCAAGCTTCAGTCTTACAGAAGACTCCCAAGTTGGGTCCCCCGATGAAATATCTCGTATCCCCCCCAATCCTGATAGAGGTTGCAGTTTCTCACACGTTGCTGCAGGTCACATCTCTAGCCCTGAGCCCACGCTCTCATGCAGGATCAACCCTGCCCTCGAGAGAGCAGTTCCTCCACTACCCACCAAAGTGAGGTTTCCTTAGGGGCATCGAAACCACTAGCCTCACAGCTTTCGCCCCACAAAACTGTCTTACTCGCCCGTGCCTCCGGCAAGGAAGTGAGCGTATTGGCAACTACCACCCAGAACAAGCCCTGCCCACAGACGAAAAGCCGTCCTCCCCACCGCTCAGGTTCCTGTTCTAACCTCGCAACCCAACGTCCCCGGACTTCCTTTTTCCGGTACTGGGTAGCAGGCACTTCCAGCCGGTAGCAACTTGCCAGTCCTATCAAGAATCACTCAACCATCTCTCCAACTCCGATAAATGCTTCGCAGCTCCTTCCCCTAGCTTTCCAGAGTCTTTACCCAGGGGTCCTCATACTTACCCGCCCGTCAGTCACGACACACGAAGATATGGGCGCTCTGTTGCACACTCTAGACTGTGGAACCAGTCCGTACCACCAAGATGGTTCGCGTCACCTGACGTCCTCTTTCTCTGTTGAAAAAGAGGCAGGTATTAGTATCTACTCTGCTTTGGTTTTTCAGACAAGTCTGTGTCATATACACCCTTAGAACCTGTTATCCTTGTTTATGGGACATTTCCCTCTCGGAATGAAAGGGATTTCTTTGTCCTTTCTTTCATTTCCCAATTACCTGCTCTTCCTTGCCATACTATAACTCGCACGAAGGCAGGGTCTGAAATCGCGAAGGCTACCCGGAGGCTAACACAATTTTGAAATGACATAAAGGAAAAATAACTCCTACTGACGTGGGAAATAGAAATACGTTTTCTTTATGGAATGAAAAATTGTGTTAGCCGAGGATCTCCTCCTCCCACACACGCAGTCAAACCTTCGTCCGTCATCACTCCTACCCGTACGATGCGAGGAACATCGGCTCTAGACCGCCTTATATCGAGTAGCACCTCCCAAAGGGATGGAGGGGGAATGATGACGTCACACGAAGCGAAACGAAAGAAAGAATGGAAAGGAACTAGGGAACTACAGAGAATATTGCGAGGAAAACACTGAGTGCTCATATCAAATTTTTCTTCTGCTCTTTGCCTTACTTCGTCTCTGGGAAATGAAACAAAGGAATGTTAATCAGATCCAAGAAAGGCTAACCGGTGGCTAACAAAATTTTTCATTCCATAAAGACAAAATATTGCTACTTCCTACGTCAGTAGGAGTTAATTCTATGCTATGGACATATTACAACTGCGCAGCAAACGAATATCTTCATTGCGACAACATAATCCTAACTTTAAGGGAATAATTCCACAAATATGCATTGCACCTATATTTTAAAATAAGTATGATTTGTGCCATAGAGGTGGGAGACGTTAACATACAAATAAGTCGGAATACATTCAGTGTCGTAATAACAAACTGCCTCTGTATAATATGTTAGTATATTTCATAGCTGAGACGCATTGGACTCCCGTAACCCCAAAGATGTTAGCAGTGACCGTAAATAAAATAAATGAAGTTATTTTGTGCGCGAACTGTAACCGGTATTGGCATAGTACGTGGGCCTACCTCAGAGAGATGTGCTAGGTTAGGTGAGGTCTAAATAGGGTAGGTTAGTTGAGAAAAGGTTTGGTTCAGCATGAATAGTTGCCCAACCCAACTTATATTATGTCTAACCTAACTTATATTGTAACTGTACGTGAGTCTCATGTTGGCCCGACACTATACCGGCACCTACTATCGATTGCCGGATGGTCGCCGCTAGTGCAGAACAGGTAACCCTGGGGTTTTGATTACAACACGCCTCTACTATCTTCCTTTGTCGTACGTAACCTACTCTCTCAAAGATGCAGCAACGTGTGTGCCAATTTGAAACTTCACTGTACTGCGGCTGCTTTTGAATTCTGCTGCATGAATTCTTCATAGCATATTCAAACAAAACACATCAGTAGCAGATACTCTTCTCTTTAGTATTATGCGTGTATTTTTATTACAGTTGATAAGTATAGCATGCCAAGGCTGTAATTTTTTCTGCTGTGAAGATGTGCCACCTAATCTCTTCCAACCCGTAGGAGCTATCGTTGCTGCTATAAGCTGCGTTCAGGCCTGTTCATAAGATAGTCATTTAAACGTGTTCTTTGAGTCAGTCTTCAAAAAAAAAAGTGTAACACTTGCTTAAGCAAACTGACTTCACGGATCACATTTTTGCCAGCCTTTCGGTAGATACATTTTTGTGTTTACAAAGAAATAACAAAACATTCGCATGATTTACTGAGAGAAAACGTTCGAAAGACTGACGTGTGAAGCTGCCTTTACATTTGCTGAATTCAGAATGTATGGACTGAGTACATTCAGCTTTATCCTGCTCGCAATTCACATGCAGCGAGTCGGGTAACTTTAGTATCATTAATTGGGACAGTTCCTTGCAAATAAGCCAATTTAATTAGTCGTAGCTTATCCAGAACCTCAGTTATGAGCTGTGAGTTCGCTACATTATGGTGAATTTCAGGTACTGAACCCAAATCGTTTACTCCTTGATGGCCGAAAGCACAATTCTGCTGCTCAAAACGGAGTTTCGAGTAGTCTAGTCTAGAGCAAACTCGTGTTACGACTAACACAACACGATCCATGGGTGGCGAAACCAGTGCTACTCCAGATAAGTTGAACCTAAAGAGCTTACTTTAAGCTGCCCTCGCTGTGCCAATTAATGACATCTTTAGTTTATTTCTTCTGTCATATACTTTCACAGTTACACGCACTATGAAATGCTGAGCTGTGATAGTTATAATGGAGCAACTGTTGCTCCTGTGAGCTTAGCATTTCATCGCTTGTACCTCTTCAGGAAAAATTCTGGTGGACTCTATCCCTGCCCTAATATCTATTTTACTCACGCCCCCTCCTCCCAAGGGTCAACCTGCGTGCATTGCCGCAGGCGAAGGTGCATCTAGTAAGTAAAGTTAGGTATGTCACCTTTACTTCCCCTTTTTGTCCCTAGTGTGGAGCCGATAGCAGAAGGCGACCTATCCAAAGGGACTCTTGCTGGCTCCCGTGTGTTGGCCACGGAAGAGGTCTATCACACGAGTGTTGCTTTCTTCTGTTTTTTTTTTTTTCTTATTCACCCTTTGATATGTTTTGCGCCTCGTTTCCCTGCCAGAAGCAGCGTATCAGCCACAATGAGACCAACAGAATTCACTTTTGAGTTCGCATAAAATTCTAGACCTTCCGGCAGAATAGCAGAGTAAAAATCATGGTGGCGTACGATCCAAAGCGGATTTTATCTAATGCGCGAGTAATCCTTTTTTTCTACTACAATTATTATTTACAATTGCTTCTTCATTGGGCACGTCTCAGCCCTTACTGAATCGAATTTCAATTAAGATGCCTGTTAAAGAGCATTCCTATGGCCAGTTTGGGTTATTTTTGAGGAAAAACAGGTTTAGGACAACAAATACAGTGAAGCGCAAAAGCTTTCAAAACATCGAATTATTGTAAAAATTTCAAATTCTAATCAATAATAGCAGCCCAAATGGGCGCAAATTATTCATTTGAACGTAGATAATAAGTTCTGCAAAGGATACTCAAAGTCATTGAATTTTTAGTTATTTTTCGAGAAAAATATCAAAAGTGCTAACGCTAAACCATTGGGCCTGTTTGCATAGTAGTTGCAAGTGAGAATCTTGCAGGTTTCAGATGCACTACGGCACAACTCTTCAACGCAAAAAAACTTTTAGACTGTTGATATTCTGAGAAATCATTTGCGCACATTGATTTTAGAAATTCTCCAAAAATTTTCGATTGGATTTAGGTCTGACGACTGGCTGGGCCACTTCATATATATATATATTTTTTGTCATCAAATCATTTTTACATTAGTTGAGGTCGTTGTCTTTTTGAAAGACTCTATCACCCTCCAATTGGAAGGCTGTAACACACTTGTAAAGTTTTTCATTGAGAATATCTCTGTACGAGACGGCGTTCATTTTTCTTTCGATGCTTTTCTATTCTCCAATTTTACGTGAAGAGGAGCCTCCTCAAACCATAAGGGTGCTTACACACTACAAGCGGAGCGGTTAGCAGCGCACGAGCCTGCGGTTAAACACAGAAAGAATTCGGCGCGATATGGGCATGGGTCCCACTGCAGCGCTAGTAAAAATTTCTACTACTACTACTACTAAATATTCACAAATAAGCGGAGCAGTACAGCGCGGTATTGGTGTTCACTTGGGCGAACGACCTGCACCACTGACACTTTATCAGAGTCAGAAGCTGATATTTAGTTCAGGTGGTTCTTAGTAGTGAAAACATTATCTACATTTCCATTTTGAAAATCACTATACGCTCTAGCTATCCTATGTTACGGGGGCAGCGCCCCAGGACGACAATGTAGGTTACCTTACTCGTTAGCTAGGCCTTCGGGAGTCTGTCTTTCGTGCCCACTTTGCTTCCTTCCGATTTCCTACTCCTACTGATCTTACTTTCGTCTGTTCTTCCTCTTCTTTCCCGACGTGCTGTTCACATGCACATTGATCCTGTGTGGAGATACCTTCGGGTATGTGTTCCACGTGTCTGTCGATATACTGTACTGTCCGCCCCTTCCTTTTCCTCGCTTAGAACAGCTTAGCACTGGATTAGAGAGGCTTAAACTATCTTATACTACTAACTACTACTACGACAACTATTACTCCATAAACAGCACTTCACTACTTGTTTACTACTGGTCCAGGTTGAGGCAGCTGTACCTCATCAGCAGAAATGTACCTTGGCCGGCCGATCTTCGCATCGAAACTCTTCTTGTCTTCCCTGTAATCATCGCTACAGCACCAGTTTAAACGTTAGCCTCTCCTGTGCACACCGCTATAGAAAGCGCAAGATTTCACTTGCATCGTGATTTGTAGACCTGCAGAGCTATTGTTAATGTCTTGTTGGAAAGTTAACGTGGATTTAAAGGATGTATTCTTGTAGGTTGTTCCTAGGAAAATTTTTGGCATCTAGAATTTTAAAAAGAGATCAAGGTGATGAATCAATGGCGCGTTTGGTGTGGTAACCTATAATTAGGTAGCTAGGCCTTTTTCTTCATCTTTCTTCGCTCTAGATGACAGCAATTTTGAGCCTGATTTCTCAAAAACGATACTCCAATCAATTACGTCTAAAACGCCGATGCTATATATTTTCTCTGGTTGTTACTTTGCTAGTGAAATTAGCCCTCCTAATGGTGTCTTTAAATGGCATACTGTGCACGAATCATTTCCCATATGAAACATCGCGAATTTAACGAGGTTGTACCTCACTGAAGAATCTTCCTTTATCTTATCTGTTGCCAATAGTTCATCTTACTGCTATTCGCTCCATTTCTTTTTCTTTGAGCACAAAAGCTGTGTGCAAATCTGCATGATTCATGATTATATATACTATTTCAAGACACGTTTCTTGCACTGTAGTGAATTAACTGTTTGGTAAGCTTTGACCCAATCGAAAATATTTCCTCGAAGCACACACTACATATATGCTGAATTAGACAGACAAGCATTCATGGGCGACGAGATAATATTTGATTCTTTTCTTCGGTTCCCCCTTCCCGCTGTATGATCTTCCCCACCACAATCTTCTTGAGTATGAATTTCCCTGTATATTTTGATACAGCTGCCGATGACTCTCTTTCCCTGCTTTATGGGAATTCGTTGACTCTTTTCACACCTCGTCTTTCTGACTGGTGGAGTATAGCTCAATCTATCGAATTATTTGTTGCAACTGTGATTACAGTTGCGTGTAGGTACATTTTGATGTGTAATTGTTGTAGTGTCAGCTCTTAGACAATAATCAATAAAGTCTGTGATCAAATACAGAAATATTTTCGTAGACAGTAGTGTATAGTGGGTTGATGAGGTGTGTTGAGGTAGTACGTGTTGTGAATGTGTCGATTAATGGACCTCATGTGGAAATAAAACTACCGTAATAATATATCAATTAGGTTATATAATTCAATGAGTGCGTTATTAGTTTAAACTTGACCTGTATGTTGGTTGTCATATGTTAATGAGTGTTTATGTTTGAACTGTTTCATGAGGCATATAAGTGTTCGACCTTCGCAGAATGTCACGCACAAGACCTTATAGTAATAATGTTAGTGAAAACGATCAAGTTCAAAATTAAAAGTAGATAAACATATTGCAGTCCGCCCATTTGTTAAAAATATACTAATAGATACATCGATTTGAAATGGATTATTGCTAGTTTATCTGACGACATTCCATATGCTTTATTTTGAGCTTACGTATACCTCGGAAACCTATTTGGGAAGCTTCTCTGACGAGGTCTAAAACTTATTTGCTTCGACTCATAATATGGCCACTTTTTGTGTGAAATACCTCAGGTTAAAAAAAAAGCTTTCAAGTAGTAAAACTTTTTTATGAGAGATTATTGGTGAAATAAAAGTCGGATTTAATTACGATCTTACTGCAACATGAAGTTACTATTGGGTGCTTTTGTCTATATTATGCAGCAGATCTGGTGAGAATCTATCCATTGTTATTCTGATCATTTATTTTACCTTTCAGTATTATTTTCAGAATGTTTATGAATGCTGATTATTGCGTGGCTTGCCGATAATCTCCTGTACAATATTACTGTTTTCTAGAAAGCTCATGAATTTTTCCTGACGTCTGGCAAGCGGCTGCTGTTGTCTCCGAAATGGTTCGTACCTTCCTCAACCAACTGTACACATTGATGTGCCAATAAATGGATGACTGGCTTGTTGTCTTGCTTTGTTGTTTTATTGGCTGTGTCCACAGAAGAGTCTTTCTAATTCCTGGCATGCTTGTGCTAGGTTTCACCGCTACAAAAGCTGAACATTTTAGTCTGATTGATGGCGTAGTAATATTTCACTTAAATAAACGTTACGGGGGTACTAATTGTTACTGCGATACTCAACTTGGTAATGCGGGAAGATCCATCACCTTTAAACATTGCTCTTACTATGAATGCTGCCTTGCATTGCCAACGGCCTTAGTTCCAGGGCTTGTGCGGCGGCGGTCCTTGCAATTGTTATGAACAGAACATGTCCTCATCAGTGGGTCTGTTGAACAATATGGTAAACAAATCTACGAATAACTCGCCAAATTTAGATACTTGTTATATCGCGAAAGAGATTTTCCTACATAACAGCTGTAAATCATTACTGAAAATATGTTACTCCACTGTTATCGGTCTAAGTTGTTATGACTGATGATCCAAAATGGTGCAAAGGTGGCTTTTTTTTCAATCGGGCCTTTTACATCTCGTTTTATTTAAGCCGTGTTCGCTTGTCATTAGATCATATCAACGCGTTCGCTCATCCATTCGCCCAAATGGGTTATTGCGCCGTAGTGTCGCCAAACAATATTAATTTATTTCCGTGTAATTGTAACATGAAATGTATGTGGCAAATATTCTGAAATCTATATGGCAACACTTCTCGAAAATTAGCAACTGGGGAACCAAGAATGGACGTGCGGTAGTCTTATGTTCTCGAACCTGGTCGCGTCAAGTTCCCAAAAGTGAAAATAAAGCCCATCAAATGGCATATTTTCGAAACATTTGAAAGGGCTACGTAGGTACGTGTATTCTAAGAAGAACTTCATCTAGACTCTGAACAGTGAGCTATTATTATATTCAGAACTTTAAGACTCCGTTCCATTGCCAAGGCCATATCAGAGAGGAAGAAAGAAGGTATATATAGTATGACGATAGACACATGGAACCCATGCACGATGGTGTTCCCACACAGGATCAACGCGCATTAGAACAGCAAGTCAGGAAAGTAGAGAAAGAACAGATGAAATTTGTAAGATTAGTAGGGGTATGAAATCGGAAAGAAGCAAAGTGGTCAAGAAAGACAGACGTCCCGAAGGCCTAGCTAACGGCTAAGGTAATTTACAGATTCCCCCATGTGGCGCTGCTCCCAATAGCGTAGGATGGGCGAGCCTAAACTACCCTAACCCTATGGACCATCCCGGTCATCCTAAACACCAAAATCGATTGAAATCTACTGATTTTCACCTAAAATATATTTATTTTACACATTTCCACGCTAAACGAGGCCTATTGCTGATAGGCTTGGAAATTTTTTAAATTAAATAATAAAAAAAACAATGATTTTTCTTTATTTTTTATGTTTTATATTTTCGTAACGTGAAATTATACACAAATTCTTCATAGTTCTTCTTTAGTGTGCTAAAGATAATACTTATAAGACATGTGTGTTCCTGCTTTCTTCATACTTAAAATTTTTAACACACAGAGAAACATCACAAACTAAGGCAATTGCAAAAAATCAAGTAACATGTTTGTAGTGCATCCAGACGGCAACATGACGGTAAGTGGGGCTGTTCCGGCGTTATTGGAACAATTCTGACTAGTGAAGTTTTAGTAGACTATAAGATTCATTGTACTTGACATCGATAAAGGGATTTTGGCGTTTGATTTCTATAGCTTCGGCAAGTATGAGGTCGACGGTTTTGGAGAAGCTGTGTAAAATACGGAAACGGTCTTTAACTATTTCAAAGGGTGGAACGGCCATATGGTGGTCATAACTAGAGTGTTTGTAGTTACTACTGGACGATTGTCTATGTTGCTTTATGGGGGTCTCGAGAGCGTTCGTCGTATAACCAATGTAAGCAGCATTACAGCTGCTCTCAGAACACGTAAGCTGGTAAACAACTCTCGCTCTCGAGACATCGGTTGACGGGTGGAGAAACAAGATAATTTGAATGGTTTGAAGTAGGGGTGCAAAGATGCAGTCTTTTGGTCATCGACAGGTTTAACATGCTTTTTGATTATTGATTTCAGAGTGTTGCGGTCAGTTTTGAATGTGGAAAGGTTAGTTAGCTGCACAAAGAATGGTATTTATTGGGATTCGTTGCTTGTTGTAGGAGAAATACACTTAGCATTGCAGTTGGATATTACTGTTTCTACTACTGCTTGCGGATAATTATTATTAAAAAAGCAAAGAAAAGAATCTCCTCCTTCGACGTTTGAAGACCTCTTGGAATGAAAAGCTTTTAAAAGAATTCAAACGCCTTAAAAAAAATCTAAACAAA